>CM042397.1:2551470-2566470 GCA_023634145.1 Thymallus thymallus
CACCAGTGTGTTTCGTGAATAATACTCTTATTGTCATCTCCATCTCACCTCTTAACTTTGGTGTCATGTTCCACAGAGAGACTCATTTTAGAGGCAGGGCCCCCCTCCTCTCTCTCGCCAGAGAGACTCATTTTAGAGGCAGGGCCCCCCTCCTCTCTCTCCCCAGAGAGACTCATTTTAGAGCACTGACCCCTAAACAGAGATCCAGAATGTTAGTTGTGTTTAACACAGTGACAACTAATTATTGAATGTCAATTGTTCTCATTTATTCATTATCTCTTAGAAATAAAACATTTACTAACAGACACATCTAAACAGTCAGGTGATTTAATGACATCACATGAACATGTAATTATAACTGATGTTTCACCTCTTCTCCATATAGTGGAACTAATAATAATAATATCAATAATAATATCATATTAATAATAATAAAATAGTCATAATAATGTCTCACTTTCTCTTATAATAATTTCACTCATTCTAGTGTGTTGCTTTGTTCAACAGGTTTGCTATTATTGAATTAAATTCCTAATATCAATGTTAAGAAAAGTATATTCAGTGTTTTCATACCAAACTACCCAGGAAGCAGGAGCTCATTGTAATTTAGAAAACAACAAATGTTGTGATATTCTGAAAGATGATGTAGAACTATGATACATTAACATTTTAACTAATTGTTAAATAACCACCAGATATGAATCCTATAATACTAGATATGAACAATATGTTTATGAATTTGACTTGGCTCCGCCCAGTTAACAGCATTTTGTATGATTGAAGTGTCACGTACCTGTCCCAGGTGAAATGGACTGTTAGATCTCAGTGTGTTACTGTCATTCACTGTACTATAATAACACCATACATTTAATGTCCTACACACTTCACAATAATCCCTGGGAAGATTCTTACCTTGTAGCCTGAATTCACCACCAGATAATGTAAAGTCTTTGAGATATTTTCCGTTCTGCTGAGAGAGCAGCTTCCTGATGACAAGTGTCTCTGTATCTATGTTCTAGGTACAGTTGATTTTTGAATGCAATAATATCTGGTGAAAGTCTAGTGATCCAACACAACAGTAAATCATTAACATAACAGTAGTTTGACCTTTGGCCAGTAAAGGCCAGTAAAGGCAACACCCTTGACACCCTCAAACCTTACTAGTTTCCTGATTCAGATCTGTTCAAACCAACTCTTAGTTTCCTGATTCAGATCTGTTCAAACCATCTCTTCCGACTGTTATTGTCATGCCATGTATATCTAAAGGAGTTGGCTGAAGCACACACAGATCTGGGACCAGACTAATGTATCTGTTTCTGGTCTGTGGTCAGCAGTGGTGGCTGGTGGCAGGGATTACAGGCTCATAATAATGTCTGGAATAAAAGGAATGGAATCAAACACATCAATCACATATGTTAAATTCCATTCACTTAATTCCAGTCCTTATTATGAGCCCTTCATCCTCCCATTACCAGCCTCCTCTGGTGATCAGTGGTGGTGGTGGTGTGAGGTCTTAACCTCAGCCTCCCTCTGTGATCTGCTGGTGGTGGTGATGGTGTGAGGTCTTAATGATGGAGGACCAGACATACTGAATTACTGTGTTGTTGTGTCTCTACAGCTGAACAACATGATGGAGGACCAGACATACTGAATTACTGTGTTGTTGTGTCTCTACAGCTGAACAACATGATGGAGGACCAGACATACTGAATTACTGTGTTGTTGTGTCTCTACAGCTGAACAACATGATGGAGGACCAGACATACTGAATTACTGTGTTGTTGTGTCTCTACAGCTGAACAACATGATGGAGGACCAGACATACTGAATTACTGTGCTGTTGTGTCTCTACAGCTGAACAACATGATGGAGGACCAGACATACTGAATTACTGTGTTGTTGTGTCTCTACAGATGAACAGCATGATGGAGGACCAGACATACTGAATTACTGTGTTGTTGTGTCTCTACAGCTGATCAACATGATGGAGGACCAGACATACTGAATTACTGTGTTGTTGTGTCTCTACAGCTGAACAACATGATGTATCAATGTGAGGAGGCTATATACAGGTGGCACCAGTACAGAGTCAATGTGAGGAGGTTATATACAGGTGGTACCAGTACAGAGTCAATGTGAGGAGGCTATATACAGGGGTTACCAGTACAGAGTCAATGTGAGGAGGCTATATACAGGTGGTACCAGCACAGAGTCAATGTGAGGAGGCTATATACAGGGGTTACCAGTACAGAGTCAATGTGAGGAGGCTATATACAGGTGGTACCAGTACAGAGTCAATGTGAGGAAGTTATATACAGGGGTACCAGTACAGAGTTAATGTGAGGAGGCTATATACAGGTGGTACCAGTACAGAGTCAATGTGAGGAAGTTATATACAGGGGTACCAGTACAGAGTTAATGTGAGGAGGTTATATATAGGTGTTACCAGTACAGAGTCAATGTGAGGAGGTTATATACAGGTGTTACCAGTACAGAGTCAATGTGAGGAGGTTATATACAGGTGGTACCAGTACAGAGTCAATGTGAGGAGGTTATATACAGGTGGTACCATGGCCAGGTCTCTGACTTCCTCCCTATAGGCTGTCTCATCGTTGTCTGTGATCAGGCCTACCACTGTTGTGTCGTCTGCAAAATTAATGATGGTGTTGGAGTCCTGCCTGGTCAAGCAGTCATGGTGAACAGGGAGTACAGGAGGGGACTGATTACGCAGCCCTGAGGTGTTCCAGTGTTGAGGATCAGCGTGGCAGATGTGTTGTTACCTACCCTTACCAACTGTAGTGGTGGAGCTCTACTGGGTGTTTACACTCGGGTACTAACCCTGCCCAGTAGGGTGCATCAAATTTGAATGGGACATTTTAATTTCGAAGTATCAATTTGGCTGGCATTGCATTTTGTTCCAATTAACATGAAAATGACTTTTGCAAAGTTTTGAGGAATTCCATTGAGATTTAGGGGTGCCACCTAACACATGAACTTTGGCAAAATTTCGAAAAATGTGCAAATTTTAGTCTAATTGCCAAAAGGTTGACCTGAAAATGTTGAGTACAGTGAACTTTTATACAGTAACATGTTCTATAGGGTTATCAAAGTAAAAGTTGTTTGTTTCTCAGAATTCAACTTTCAAGATTCTCCATTCATTTGTCCTATAGACAAAATGAATGGAGGTCAATGGGACATGTTCACGGCAGCAGTGATGGATGTCGGATACACATATAACATTTTCTTGACTTTATTGTTAAACACAAGGGGCGATACTGACACACTTAAAAGAACAAACCCTCTCTAGTGGCTAACTCACTGGCAACTAACAGGGCCTAATGGTAAGAGCTGACACTAACTAAACTTCAAACTTAATTGCTCAGTCTGTGCCAGAGTCTGCTCCACTGAGCAACATCACCAGGGAGAAAGAGAGAGGAAATGGAACCTGAACTCTGACCCTAGACAGTGCGTCTACCCCCAGATATGTCTCCCCACCCGCCACCCAAGAGTAACCGTCCTATTCAGGGATTAGCTTGCGTTTGCAGCGGCGAAGGTTTGGCTGTTGGTTGCGGTCATGTTCAACTGCCTGCAGCACATTCTGCAGGTGCTGCTCCTTCCTTGCCACTAACTCCTCATCACTCTCCGACTCCAAGCTGGACATTGCCGTCATCTCCTCCAGCTTCTTTTCACAGCGGGACTGCCTGGCTGCTGCGGCAGCTTGACGCTCCTCTCGCCGCTTCACCTTGAGCTGCAGCTTTTTGTCCAATACACCAAATGTGGCCACTCTGTCAGTCTTCATGCTGGCCAAGAAAGCTAGGTCTTCTGGGTTATCAATCAGCTTTTCAACATTTGGAGGCCACAGCGGAAATGTAGCATCAAGTCTGCACTTTTCTCCAATTGTTTCGCTGTAGTCTCACTGGAGCGCTTGGCCTGGGAGATTTTCCGCAGCTTGTTGTTAGCATTGAGGCTACCATCTTGTGGCACACACGCTTGTCGCTCACCATTGGGATGTTGGCTTTCTTGTAAAATGGCCGCACCTGCTCCAGGACAACCTTGGCTGCCTCGAACTGCGACAACGCTCCATTTGCACCAGGTTTCTTGGCAAGCATGCAGCGTAAGATCTGACGACCAGTTGGCAGCATCTTAGGAGAGCTGGATCCTGGGGTGGGTTTTGTTGTGCAGTGCCTGAGAATGAAAAGGATTCAAGCTCAAGGATAGTGTTTAAAATCATATCTTACCATACTTAATATCACTCAATTATGATAAACCATTCTTGCATAAGCCTCAAATTTTAGCTGTACAAAGTCTAACTTCATCATAACTTACCGTTACATCACTACCAGAGTAGCTAGCTGTGCTTGCAAATATACTTGTATTTAAAATGTTAATTTACTGTAACAACTACAATGCTACTCTCAATAAACATGAGACATCTATACTCTGAATATGACATTGTCCACTCTAGAATACTGTTGATGTTAAGCTTAATAGCTTAGCTAACATAGATAGCTAACTGTGGTTAGCAAACTGTTGCTAGCTAACGTTAGCTAGATGTAATGAGCACCAAATACCTAGAAATATGACTTAAATAACTTATGATAAATAAGTATACAAAGACACAACTACAGATATGATAGTAATATGTAATAATACACACCCAACACAGAAAGATCACCTCAAACAGAAAGATCACCTCAGTTTTCTTGAGCTGTAGTATTGTTTACCTCAGATCTCCATGGCGACCATTGAGCACTCTTAACCACTTTATCCAACAAAAACAGATGTGCGGTGGCACCCCTAAATCATCATGTACTGGAAAAATATTTTGCATGTGTTGTTTCTACATATATTGGAACACACCCAGCCATATCAAAATTCAAGAATTGTGTTTTTTGATGCACCCTAATGACCATGTTAATCATAACTGCCGGATGAAAAAAATTGTTGCAGACGGAAAGCCACATCTAGTCCTGTTTGCTTTACAAAACATAGAGAGAGGAGATTAACTCACATATGATTATGGAGGAAGTGATTGGCCTTGGAGGGTAAGGTATACAATATTACAACGTGTGGGTTAAAAAAATATGTTACAATTTTGTTGTAATCTTTTCCATTGTAAAATTACAACAGGTACTAACTTTCCTAGCAGAGTTGGACAACTATTGGTTGCTTGAGCAATGATTAAAGAATTGACTGTAATCCATGTTTTAGGTTGATGAAAAAAACAACCAGGTACTGATGGAAAGTTCCAACACAATGGTACAAGACAGCAATGAGGTTTCCCCTTCCATTCTGAAGGTGAGTCTTCTTGTTTGGTGAACATGCCAATACACTTTCACCATTCAAGTGGGAAGCAGCAATCATATTCCAGGTTAATGTTACTTGTCTTGTTCAGATGAACATGTTTGTTATTTGTATTTGCTTCAGCGTTTGTGCAGTTTAAAAAACACTTTCTCTGGTTCACACTTGTGATTACCATGTATGACATTTAGGTTAAAAACCTTTAAAGGTCCCATATTTTAACCTTGTTTTAATAATTTTTTTAAGTTTTGATGTCCGTAAGAAGTTATAATTGCAGTTGTAAGTATCAAACACCAGGTAAATATCATTTTGCAGCTCCTCTCTCAGCAGGTCTGTCTAATTAATGTTCACAAACCTTTCTTCTAATTGGCCGATTGGAAAGACGCACGAGCAGGGCAACCACAGGTAACATGCTGTAGTGTGTGTGTGCAGTGACTGAAGGAGGACTTCAGACCTTTGTGGCGTCACAAATGGAAGGAAATCCAAACGGCTCGTTTTCAGGCACAGCTCCTTAATGCAGGCAATGCGCGTTTGTCTGACAATCAACAGTGTTGACACTTAGACGGTAAGTACATAGCCCCTAGACCTTCGTTAAGACAGGAAATTTTGGTTTTGACAATATGGGACCATTAAAATGTTACATTCCGATTCATTTTGTCCATTACTTGGTGATATGTTAGTGAATAAGTACAGGTTTATACACTCATTCACTGGTCCACCCTTGTGGGGTCCAAATATCAATATGGGGTGGTACATGCCTTCTAGATTTCTGAATTCCTATTTATTTTGTTGTTGTAACCTCAAATAATACTTTCAAATGCAGTCTCTTTGTAATGCCAAAACATACTTGATCATACTGTATGTTAGTGTAAAAGTACAGGTTTATACAAACACACTGGTCTACCCTTGTGGGATCCACAGATGAACATGGCTGATGAATCTAGAATGTTATAGAAGGAGGGAAAATTCCAGAGTAAATAAAACATTTTTAATATAGTATTTAAAATGTTACCCTCCGTAAACAGACGAGATTACAGTTTGGGCGCTACTATACCGGATTTCAGTTGAATACCACAAGGTCCAGAAATCAATGTGAACTTTGCGCCTGCGCCCTGCGAGTCGCTTCGTTGACATTGACTTTAGCGTAAGCTAGTAAGAAACTAAACTACTAGCTAGTCATAATAATACAAAACGTTTAACATTTACAACCTGTCACAATATAGTTCGAGAGCTAGCCTGTATGTACACTGGCGTCAGTAGGTACAGACTTAACCATTATCTGTCACCGTTACATTTTGAAATGAAGAAAACAAGAAATGCTCACTAGCTTAGCTGATATGAGCTATAATATGCCCTTCAGTGGGTACTGTACAGATTTTACCATAATTTCCAAAATGTATCGGTGACAGATTAAGTTGAAATTATCACACAACATGCACGAATGAGACATGCTAGCTAGTTTAGCCCTTGGAAATTCACAGATGAACATGGCTGATGAATATCTTCTAGAATGTGAAATTCCTTCTGTATAAAATCAACAATGCGTTGAATTTGAAAGTTTTTTGATGATTAAACAAATGAGTTTGTATATGAATTGTCATGTGTGTTTTATTAAGTACAAACATATTGTTGTTCATGCGTTCACTGCTGTAGGGTTTGTACTCACAATTACTTAATGCAATTTATGTTAGAGGTTGATGGTGGGCATTATATCTATGTGGCCTTTGAACACAGCAACAAGGAACTGGTGGAAAGTTCCAACACAAGGGTACAAGACATCACTGAGGTTTCCCCTTCAATTCTGAAGGTGAGTCTTCTTGTTTGATGAACATGCCAATACACTTTCACCATTCAAGTGGGAAGCAGCAATCATATTCCAGGTTAATGTTACTTGTCTTTTCCAGTGGTCTACCCTTGTGGGGTCACCATATCAATATTGGGTGATAAAAGTCTTCTAGAATTCTGATTTCCTATTCGTTTTGGCGTTCTAACATGAAACAATCCTTTTAATCGGAGTCTCTTTTGTTAATGACAGAGTTCTTCCATCACTTGGTCATATGTTAGTGTATAAGTACATGTTTATACACACATACACTGGTCTACCCTTGTGGGGTCCAAATATCAATATCGGGTGATAAAAGTCTTCTAGAATTCTGATTTCTTGTCTTGTCCAGATGAACATGTTTGTTATTTGTATTTGCTTCAGTGTTTGTGTAGTTTGAAAAACACTTTCTCTGGTTCACCCTTGTGGGAACCATGTATGACATTTGGGCTAAAAACCTACTTTAAAAGGTTACATTCCTATTCATTTTGTTCTTATAATGTGAAAAAAACATTTTAATTGTCTCTTTTAGTATTGCCCAAAACAGAGTTCTTCCATCACTTGGTCATATGTTAGTGTATAAGTACATGTTTATACACACATACACTGGTCTACCCTTGTGGGGTCCAAATATCAATTCTAGAAATTCTGAATTCCTATTCATTTTGTCATTGTAACATGAAACAATCATTTTAATTGGAGTTTCTTTTGATAATGACAAAAACAGATTTCATCCATCACTTGGTCATATGTTAGTGTATAAGTACGTGTTTATACACACATACACTGGTCTACCCTTGTGGGGTCACCATATCAATATTGGGTGATAAAGGTCTTCTAGAATTCTGATTTCCTATTAGTTTTGGCGTTCTAACATGAAACAATCCTTTTAATCGGAGTCTCTTTTGGTAATGACAGAGTTCATCCATCACTTGGTCATATGTTAATGTATAAGTACATGTATATACACACATACACTGGTCTACCCTTGTGGGGTCCAAATATCAATATGGCTGATAAGTCTTCTAGAATGTTCAAAATCAATGCATTGAATTTCATTCTTTTGATGATTTAAACACATCTGATTTTGCACATGAATTGGTAATGTTGTTTTAATGAGTACAAATATAGTGTTGTTCATGGGTTTACTGCTTTAGGGTTTGAATTCACAATTATTAAATGTAATTCATGTTACAGGTTGATGGTGGGCATTCTACCTATGTGGCCTTTTCCCCTTCAGTTCTGAAGGTGAGTCTCAGGGCTCTACACTAACCTTTTCCACTGGTGTTACTTGAGCTACTAACTTTTTTCATTACTGGCTCAAAAACATGATTTGGTGTCACAGATGTTTTCTCTGCGCTCCTATGACCTAACTTCAAATCCCATGAATGTCATTGCTGGTTGTTACTGACAGCAGGGGATTTTCTATTAACACCGTTATGGTGATTATATTATTTTTGTGATTTTTTTCATCTATAATTGTCTGTTTTTCAATCATAATCACATCTTTATTTTTGAGCATTAGAATAATCATCAATGTATAGATTTATAACCATTTTACAAGTTCTCTTTTTCGTAAAACATTTGTTATTGCAATTCTATATTGATACAGGTTACAAAGAAACCAATGAACTCCTTAGTTGAGTACACAGACTCTGATGACGTCAGCTCTGGACCAGATGTTTCTTCTCCACAACCTGATACATTTTCAGATGTACTTTCTAGCAGCATACAGGTTGGTTCTTTCTGATTCGCATTAACTGTTTCATTTATCTATTGTTTTCATTACAAAACTACTTTCAGTAGATGTCATCCTGTTTATAATGTGTTTCTCCTTTATAGCATCTCAGTAGTAAAAGTACTGTGGAAGGAGAACATGTGCCACAGCTTAGAAGGACTAAAGGCATTCTGGTAAGGCAAGCAGCATTCTTACAGGTAGTTGTTCTATTTATAGGCACCTATTGCATGTTTGGTCCCTATTTAGAATTATTCTCCATTAGTCAAGTCCAATGTTTTTATGTGGTGAAACTGTGTGAACATGCCATTTACAAAACACCTGACAGCTTTGCTCTGTCTTGTACATTTTAAACATCTACAAGCTCTAGCTCAGTATTTTATAATTGTAAATTATTCATGATTTCACCAAACAGTTTTATTTATCAGCCACTGACACGTTGTAGTGTTTTGTAAGAACATAGCACATTTATTCCTCAGAATCTGTGAAATGTTAACATTTCATTCATTGTTTTTAAGATGGAGGAGACTCTTAATTGGTCTGAAGAGCTTTTTGACAGTCCAGATGAAGAAAATATTCAAACGATTGTGCCACAATTTAAGCGGACAAGAAAAAGTTTTGACTCAAGTACAGATGAGGAGGAAGATAACGTTGTACATAAAATTGTGCCAAGACTTAGGAAGTCAAGAAGCATTTTGGTAAGCACCCATAGTGCAAGGCATGATGTGTAAGAATATATGTTCCTTGATAAGTAGTGTTGTTTCTGAAAATCTACACTGTTACTATGAAAATGTTTTATAATATGCACCATGATCAGTGCAACAAATTGCATCAGTGAGTAGGTTAAGTATTTTTTGCCGGTAAATCCTTAAATGGCAAGTAAACAAGCCTTTTTATTCTGCCAATACTCAGGGCTTGAAACAAGGGGCTCTATCTTGCAAACGGCGCAGTGCAGCACAAAGCCCGACGCAAGCTGTGTTTGCTAGTATAAGACCAATGCAGTTGTCAATTTCCCGTCAAGCGCTCACGTCGTTAAAATAGCAAATCGCCCTGCGCTCGTTTTTGCGCTCATGGGCGTGCTGGTCTTACAGGAAGGTGTGTTCAGGATCATTCTTGGCGTATTTCTATCTTAATACATCGGAAAGTGATCGCGCCATCGACCCACAAAAACCTGGTCTAAAGTCAATAGCGCGCATTCTAGTATTATTTTAACAGCGCATCAGTGAAATTCGCCTCTAGGAGAGAACAACTGCAGACCATCGAGCTGCTTCATCTGTAGCCTGGTAAGAAAACTCAGTTTGTATGTAAAAGTGCATTTATGTGGATATTTAATCACATTGCATTTTACCTATGTTTTTTCCTTTTTTACATGGATGCAAGCTTGGGGATTCGTTTTGCCTTTTAGACCATGCGCCCGGTGCACAGACACTTTTTGTGTACTGTGCTAAGCTGTGCGCTTAGATCTTTAAAATAGGGCCCAAGGTCTGTGAAAACAATGAAGCCATTGAAAAGCTTAACTTAGCCAGTTACTATGAGCACAATTGTTATACATTCCTTTTGTTTAAGACCCACATGATTTTTATTACATTCAAGACAGATATATCAAAACCCAACAAGTCTTACTCTAAAATGTTAGCATTTTTATGTACAAAATTAAGAAATGTAGACTTGCAAGAACTAAAAAAATAGACATAGACAGAAACTTTGCACATAATGCTGAAGTTATAAAAACAGGGTCTGGAATTCTTGTTCCCTTCAAACAATCAAAAGAAAAGTGTGAGGGTCAAGACTTCATTCACTGTGTGTACTGTCAAGGGTTGTTTATGAAAAGAGTGCTTTGGAGACACATGCAGAGCTGTAAATTCCAACCTAGCAGTGTTAAATCTAAACCTGGAAAAACTACAGTCCAATCCCTCTGTGCGTTTGCTGAACCACAACCCTCTGCAGTTAGTGAAAGTGTTTGGAAGCTGGTGAGCAACATGACACAAGATGATATCTCTTTTGAAGTAAAAAATGATCACTGCATCATGGAGTTTGGAAAACATCTATATAACAGGCTTGGAGCCGATGTCAGCAAGCATGAATACATTCGTCAAAAGTTGAGGGAGCTTGGTCGGCTGTGTTTACATGGTAGAGAGGTCACACCACTGCAAACTATCAAAGATTATGTCACACCAGAAAACTTCATGCTAGCAGTTACTGCAGTAAGACACACAGCGGGTTTCAACGAGGAAACTAGCAAATACAAAACTGCAACACTTGCTCTAAAGCTTGGACATGGACTGAAAAACGTGTCCATGCTCCTTGAAACCGATGCAGTGATGAAAGGTGATAATGATGGTGCAACAGCGGCTCGCTGCTTTCGTCAAGTGTATGATACCAGGTGGAATGAGCTTATATCAGCCAAAGCCTTACAGGGCCTCACAGAGTCCAAGTGGAATTCCCCACAGCTGTTACCTTTTACAGAAGACGTAAGAACTCTGCATTGCTACCTGGATGACAAGCAGCGCCAGTTCTACAGTGACTTGACATCAGAGAGCTCATCTTGCAACTGGGCTAACTTGACAAAAGTGACTCTGGCACAAGTTATTTTATTCAACAGGCGTAGAGAAGGGGAAGTCTCCAAATTGCTTGTTTCATCATTCATCCTAAGAGACAAATCAGATCCTCATGAAGTTGTCAATGTAGCTCTCACTGAGCTAGAGAAAAGTCTCTGCAAGCATTTTGGGAGACTTGAAATAAGAGGTAAGAGAGGGCGGAAGGTGCCTGTGCTCTTAACCCCTGCGATGGTGGATTCCCTTAATTTGCTTGTGGAGAAGAGAAAAGAATGTGGAGTGGCTGATAACAACTCATACATGTTTGCACGGCCATATGCAGTGTCCCACTACAGAGGGTCAGATTGCATTCGTTACTTTGTGCAAGCTTGTGGAGCCAAGAACACTCTCTCAATCACCTCTACAAAGCTCAGGAAGCATGTTGCTACACTCTCAAAAGTACTCAATCTCAATGACACAGAGCTTCACCAACTGGCAGATTTCCTTGGCCATGACATCAGAGTCCATCGGCAGTTCTATCACTTACCAGAGGGCACTCTCCAGCTTGCCAAGATCAGCAAGATTCTCATGGCCCTTGAGCAGGGGCGTTTATCAGAGTTTAAAGGAATGACCCTAGAAGATATCAACATCGCCCCAAATGGTAACAATGCCTTTTTATTAGACAAATATAAGAAAATGCAGATATTGTTTTTCCAGTACACTCCGAATAGCGCTGTGATGGTTTTGTTACCTGCCTTCTTTTTATTTTAGAGACAATCCTGTGTGACAAAGAAATCCAAGAGGCCAGGCTGGAGGAGAACATGCCAGGTATCCATTTCAATACTTGCTGTACTTGTAGATGCATGTCTGCATCTGTTTTTCCTGTCTGAGGTATTTGCTTCCAGAAAGATATGATTTGAGTTTGAGTATGATTTTTACTGCTCTTTTAACAGAATTTGGGTTATCAAAAAGTAATGTTCTCTTTCTTTACTAAGCCAAATCCTAACTCCTTCATGCTTCCACCTAGAATGGGGTGTAAACTAGCTTTGAGGTATAAATATAAAGCAGCAGCTTCTGAATTCCTTTCCAACATCATAAATTAGGCTGCGTTTATCTATATCATGATGGTCAGAGCGTGAAGGAACTTTGGTTGAGATTCACAGGCCTTACATGACCAAACGCTGATAAATATGTTTTAGTGTAGGGCTGCCAAGATTTTTTGCAGATTTGTTTTTGTAAACAGAAATTAATCTAACCTCTCAACCAACTGACAAGTTTTTCTGTGAAATGTACAGAAGACTGCAGGTGTTCTTGCATGTAGAGTGAAAATATTGTTCCCGGCTCCAACTCCAACAATGCAGTAATAATAATAAATAACAACAAATGTAATGTAAGGATGTGCAAAAGAAAATGGGCTCCATCTCTATCAATTACCATATTATAAGAGAAGAGAGAGAGAGAGCTGGAAGCCTGACACCGTGGGCTGGATGAGTTGGGGATCCCCACCCAATTCAGACTCCCAGACCTAAAATCTAGTCAGTCGGTCAGTGAACAAGCCAGGGTGAGGAACACTGAGGGCAGAGAGAGCAGCACACAGGACAGAGAGAAGAGCAGGCAGGTCAGAGAGTGGAGGACACAGGTCAGAGAGAAGAGCAGGCAGGTCAGAGAGTGGAGGACACAGGTCAGAGAGAAGAGCAGGCAGGTCAGAGAGTGGAGGACACAGGACAGAGAGAAGAGCAGGCAGGTCAGAGAGTGGAGGACACAGGACAGAGAGAAGAGCAGGCAGGTCAGAGAGAGCAGCACACAGGACAGAGAGAAGAGCAGGCAGGTCAGAGAGTGGAGGACACAGGACAGAGAGAAGAGTAGGCAGGTCAGAGAGTGGAGGACACAGGTCAGAGATCCTAACCAATTAGTGAGCTACTCCATTAGCCTTGTACAAGGTAAAAGCGAAAACCTGCATACACTAGGCCCTCCATGGAAGGGTTTGGACACCCCTGACTTAACCAAACACAGTATTTCACTCATTAAATTGTAAGAATTATTCTGAATTTTTCTAAATGTTATTTTTGCTCTGATGTCAAGGGTTATAATATGTAAAAAAAATATATATATATATATTTTAATTTCCAGGGTGTAATGTGACAAAAGATAAGGATTTCATCAGAGTATGATGATTTTCTATAGGCACTGTATACTTATGAAGACTATACTAATCACAATAGGCTGACGTGCAATATCTGTTCTTTTTAAATTAAACAGATTGTGTGGTGAGGCCACCCTTGTGCAGTGTGACAAAATGAAAGTCAGCATCCAAGGAACAAGGACTGTTTTGAGGACACAGCCGAGTCACCTTGTGCTTCAGGCAGTCGGATGCGAAATGACACGAAGAAAAACTCTCAAGCTATCCAATTATCATCTCCAAAAAATGGTGAGTGACTTGTGTGAATGATCTGATTAACTGAAACACAGTGCTACTGTTCTCTAACAGTATCTGTAGTGAAGAACTCAGTTTAATTTAAAGGAACTGTTTCGGCAGGTGATTTATTTATGGGTTTGGTTATTGGGTTGTGAGAATGCTTGCAAAACTTTATAAATTTGTTCAGTAATTTCATTCTCATTTAGGTCGCAAACCAGTCAAGAAAAATAATTGGCAGAAGGTGGGGTTTGATGCAGTTGAAAAACACATGATGCACTTCATTGAATCCTGTCGTGTTCCAGGAAAGGCTGCCTGCGATTTGTGCCTCAAATCTGAGCCGGAAGCCCTAAAACGGAGGGACTGGCTGGCTATTAAATTTTACATCAAAAACCGGATATCTGCTCTGCCAAGAAAAATAATTTGAGCTATGCTCCTGAGCTGCAAGTGTAAAGTACACCCAAAGTATAAAGTTGTAAATGGCTAAATGTTTTCTCATAGTGAATGCTTTCAACATCTGGGCAAAATGTTGGTCTTGAAATCAGCCTTTTTAGTTGTAAAGGTAAAGGATTCAGAGAGACAGAGAGACAGGGTCAGTTGTATAGTAGGAGAGAGAAGGAGGGAGGTTGAACATTAGCAGATACAGTATCTTGGACACAAGGGATACGGAGAACGAGAGACTAGTGGCAGCCAGAAAAGAAACAGACATTTTATTATGTTTTTTGCATTTTACCAAATATGTTATCTTATGCAACACTTGTGCTCCAAAATGCATGATGCACTTCATTGATTCCAGTTTTGTATGATCAAAGGTTATATCAGGTCATTGAGTCTTGTTTTAGGATTTCAGGTCAATGAGTCTTGTTTTAGGATATCAGGCCATTGAGTCTTGTTTTAGGATTTCAGGTCAATGAGTCTTGTTTTAGGATATCAGGTCATTGAGTCTTGTTTTAGGATTTCAGGTAATTGAGTCTTGTTTTAGGATATCAGGTCATTGAGTGTTACATTGTAATGAGTTACTGATTGGTTGTTTAGTCTGTGAGGTCAGTGAGCACTTGGGAGTAAGAAGGTGTCACAAGGAAATCCCAATGCAGATACAATGTTATACGATGCTCCTGACCTGCAGGTATAATTCACAGAAAGCACAGTGTTGAAAATAACTACACTGAACAAAAATAGAAACGCAACACTCTAG
>CM042397.1:2571470-2698970 GCA_023634145.1 Thymallus thymallus
AAGACTTATTCTTAGTCATATTCTTCACAGCAGTCAACACTCACATTTTCTAAGTCCAGGTTTCATTGTGTTCTCTCCACCATGTTCCACACTGTAACGGTAAGTAGAAGAACAGACAGACATTGAGGGATACACGTGCACACACACACACACAGACACACTAGACACACACACACACACACACACACACACACACACACACACACACACAGACACACTAGACACACAGACACACTAGACACACAGTCAGCATATAACTTAATAAGTGTCATGTCTATGTGTGAATCCAGTGTGTGTCAGTGTGTGCGTGTGTCCAGTGTGTGTGTGTGTCCAGTGTGTGTGTGTGTGTGTCCAGTGTGTGTCTGTGTGTGTATCCAGTGTGTGCGTGTTTGTGTACCCAGTTTGTGTGTGAGTGTGTCTATCCAGTGTGTGTGTGTGTATGTCCAGTGTGTGTGTGTGTGTGTGTGTGTGTTTTCGTCCAATGTGTGTGTGTGTATGGGTGTGCGCATCTGTGTGTGTATCCAGTGTGTTTGTGTATCCAGTGTGTGTTTGTGTGTGCTTGTGTGTATCCAGTGTGTGTGTGTGTGTGTGTGTGTGTGTGTGTGTGTGTGTGTGTGTGTGTGTGTGTGTGTGTGTTTTCGTCCAATGTGTGTGTGTGTATGGGTGTGCGCATCTGTGTGTGTATCCAGTGTGTGTGTGTGTGTGTGTATCCAGTGTGTGTTTGTGTGTGCTTGTGTGTATCCAGTGTGTGTTCTGTCGACTGGATCAACCAGTGTGTGTATGTGTGTGTATCCAGTATATGTGTGTGTTCAGTGTGTGTGTTTGTGTCCAGCAGCAGCAGACACACACACACACACACACTCAGGGACCCCCCCCCCCCCCAGTCATCATACAAGTCAGTCTAAGTGGTGGTAATAATGTTTGTCTTAGCTAGCCTGATAACTCCAACATGTCTGATATGAACATTGACATAAACCCTCTACATACTTGAGTTTCTCCAGTCTGCAGTGTGGATCCTCCAGTCCAGCAGAGAGCAGTCTGACTCCTGAGTCTCCTGGGTGATTGTAGCTCAGGTCCAGCTCTCTCAGGTGTGAGGGGTTTGACTTCAGAGCTGAGACCAGAGAAGCACAGCCTTCCTCTGTGACTAGACAGCCTGACAGCCTGCAAAGAGTCAAATCATATTACAACCACACTGCTATTCTTTGGTGGTGGAAATAGTGGCAGAATATTTTTTTTAACATATTCAGATATATCAGGGTCCTGAAACCTGCCATATCTATTCACAAATGAATGTATCACTGTTAGAAATGACAAGTGATCAAAGTATTGAATTGTTGAGAAATTGTTGTATAGTACAAATATTTGAGTAAACTGACCAGACCAGTTTTAAAAAGCAGTATCAGTCAAAAGACAGACAGTGAGGTATCAGATTTAGATTGTATTGAGTATACAGTCCACACCATATCTAGTTTGACAGTGAAACTAACATTTTAAATGTGGCTCTGTACTCCAGCATTGTGGATTTGAGATCAAATGTTTAATGTGAGGTGACAGTATATAATGTCACCTTTTATTTGAGGGTATTTTCAAACATATCTGTTTCACCATTTAGAAAAATAAAAGCACTTTATGTATCTAGTCCCCTATTTGAAGAAGTCATAAGTATTCTGACCAATTCACTTATAGTGTATTAAAGTCGTAAAAAGTTTAGTATTTGGTCCCAAACTCAATGATTGCATTTTAAGTTGTGTTTTGGGTTATGTTTTGACCAATAGTAACTGAATGGTGGATGATGACTGGATTAATCCTCTGTCTAAGTGAGTAGATAACATGTTTCTAAACACTACTAAATGAATCCTGATGATGCCATGATTAATAAAAATCATGAATGAATCATGAATAATAATGAGTGAGAAAGTTACAGAGGCTAGAACAAAACATGCTAACCTCTCACCATTACCAATAACAGAGGGGGTATGATCTTTGTGTCTCTGTAACGTTCTCATTCATCATCATTCACGATTCATTCATGATTATTCATAACCATGGTAGCATCCACATGAATGTAGAAGTGTTCAGAAACATCTTCTATTCTTACTGACAATACAAGTGAAGTGACTCCAAAATGACAGGACATTATTCACCATTTAGTTACTATTGGGAAAAACATTATCCAAAACACAACCAAATCAAACTGCAAATGCATTCAACAAGTTAGTAGTATCACAAGCAGGGGCGGCCCTAGCTATTTGGGGGCCCTAAGAGAGATTTGGTTTTCGGACCCCCCACTTCGCGGGAAAAACTTTTGTTGGTCCCCCTCTTGATAGTAGAGAGATTTGATTTGTACATTTTCTGTAATTAATTCCATTTTGCCATGAGGCATAGAGAAAATGTTGTGGTTTTAATTTCAAATTCAGGGTGTTGGGGAACCGCTAGCAGCTGGGGCCCTAAGCGACCCCTTACATCGCTTATACCCAGGTCCGGCCCTGACCACAAGCTTGATGTTATCACTGCGGGCAAGGAATATGGGACCAAATACTAAACATTTGATTACTTAAATACAATATAAGTGAATAAATGGGAGAAATAAACAAATAAAGTGCTTTCATTTCTAAACAGTAACACAGATATTTATGAATACCCTTAAATAAAAGTTGACATTCTGTAGTGTCATCTAATATGAAACATTATATCTCAAATCCAAAATGCTGGGGCATAGCACCAAATTTAAAACTGTATGCTTCACTGTCCATATGATGTGGACTATGTGTGCCTGGTGAACACATGTGGATCTGGTGAACAGTTATCACTTGTTGACCAACTACAGGAATACTGACCTCAGAGTCTCCAGTTTACAGTGGGGATTCTCCAGTCCAGCAGAGAGCAGCTTCACTCCTGAATCCTTCAGGTCATTGTTACTCAGATCCAGCTCTCTCAGATGTGAGGGGTTTGACTTCAGAGCTGAGACCAGAGAAGCACAGCCTTTCTCTGTGACTCCACAGCCTGACAGCCTGGCAAAGAGATCATCATGATTTCACAAAGACACTGTTAATTTAACACCAGTAGTGTAGAAGGACAATGCCAGATGCATTTGGTTTATTCTGTCGAACAACATATAGATTCATCTTCCGTCTCCTAGAATGTTATGGTCATATTGTTATAATAATGTGAACATCAAGGCATTGATTGTTATGTTTTTAATAATACATATTTTACTCTAAACTGAATATTTCTTCCTGATGATTAGTACTTAAATGTCATTTTATGTACTCACAGAGCAGCTCTGGAGGCTTTGACCACTGGCAGCAGCCTCAGAAGACCTTCCTCTGATCTGGAGTATTTCTTCAGGTCGAACACATCCAGCTCCTTTTCTGAAGTCAGCAATACAAAGACCAGCGCTGACCACTGAGCAGGTGACAGTTTGGCTTTTGAGAGCCTTCCTGATCTCAGGTATCTTTGGATCTCCTCCACTAGAGAATGGTCATTCAGTTCATTCAGACAGTGGAACAGATTGATGCACCTCTCTGGAGAGGGATTCTCCCTGATCTTCTCCTTGATGTACTTGACTGCTTCATCATGGCTCTGAGAGCTGCTTCTTGTCTTTGTCAGTAGACCTCGTAAGTGCTTCTGATTGGACTCCAGTGAGAGGCCCAGAAGGAAGCGGAGGAAAAGGTCCAGGTTTCCTGTCTCACTTTGTAAGGCTTTATCCACAGCACTCTTGTAGACAGTAACTTCAGAAACTTTGGGTTCGGCCATTAGATTCTCATTGTCGTTGATGAATGAGAGGAACACATATACAGCAGCCAGAAACTCCTGAATGCTTAGATGCACAAAGCAGTACACCTTGACCTGGTACAGCCCACATTCCTCTTTAAAGAGCTGTGTACACAATCCTGAGTACACTGAGGCTTCATTGACATCAATGCCAGCATCTTTCAGGTCTTCTTCATAGAAAATCAGATTGCCATTCACAAGCTGTTGAAAAGCCAGTTTTCCCAGTGACTGAATGATCTCTTTATTCCAGTGTGGACCTGTCTCTTCTTTCCCATGATACTTTGCATTCTTCTGTTTGTTATGAAACACCACAAGGTGTGTGTACATCTCAGTCAGAGTCTTGGGCATCTCTTCTCTCTTGTCTGTACTCAACATGTGTTCAAGGACTGTTGCAGAAATCCAACAGAAGACTGGAATGTGACACATGATGTGGAGGCTCCTTGATGTCTTTATGTGAGAGATGATTCTGCTGGCCAGGTCCTCATCACTGAATCTCTTTCTGAAGTACTCCTCCTTCTGTGGGTCATTGAACCCTCGTACCTCTGTCACCTGGTCAACACATCCTGAAGGGATCTTATTGGCTGCTGCAGGTCGGGTAGTTATCCAGAGGAGAGCAGAGGGAAGCAGATTTCCCTTGATGAGATTAGTCATCAGATCATCCACTGAGGTTGACTCTGTGACGTCACAACACATCTTGTTCTTCTGGAAGTCTAGGGGCAGTCGGCACTCATCCAGACCATCAAAGATGAACAGAACTTTGTACTTGTCGTAGTTGGAGATTCTTGATTGTTTGGTTTCCTTTGAGAAGTGATTGAGAAGTTCAATCAAAGTGTGTTTTTCCCCTTTCATCAAATTCAGCTCCCGAAAAGGGAATGAAAATACAAATTGGACATCCTGATTTGCTTTTCCTTCAGCCCAGTCCAGAATGAACTTCTGCACAGAGACTGTTTTTCCAATGCCAGCGACTCCCTTTGTCAGCACAGTTCTGATAAGTTTATCTTGTCCAGTTAAGGGTGTGAAGATGTCGTTACATTTGATTGCAGTCTCTGGTCTGGCTTGTTTCCTGGTTGTTGTCTCAATCTGTCTCAACTCATGTTCATTATTGACCTCTCCTGTTCCACCCTCTGTGATGTAGAGCTCTGTGTAGATCTTATTGAGAAGTGTTGGGTTTCCTTGTTTAGCGATCCCCTCAAATACACATTGAAACTTCTTCTTTAGATTAGATTTAAGTTCACGTTGGCAAATCACAGCAAGCTCATCTGAATGTAGAAATAACACAGAGGATATTAATATTACGTCTGATTTAATGCCTACAGTATTGTAGGACTGTGTTATAAAGTTTAAATTGTAATAATGTATTATCTTAACTCTCTGTATAAATGTGTAAATGTTTTCATAATGCATTACACACTGGTGTGACTGATTTATATAATTATTGGTATTATTGATGGTATTATTAATGTTGTCTCTCTCTGTCTCTCTTCTTCTCTCTGTCTAAATTAATCAACACAACACATCCCTGCTGCTACTTGATGAGGTCACTAGGTGTTGTGTTAAGGCTGCTACAATATCATTTAGTTACACAGCTACTTTAGCTGTACTTTAGCTACAGCTTTTAAATGTTTCTTATAAAACAGCATTCAACATGAGGCAGACAGCTCTTACTTTTCTCCAGTGTGTCAGCAAGCTCCTTCTGGTTCATTTTCCTCAGGACATGCAGTGTGATCTTCAGAGCCCCCTCTCTGGCACTGCTCTCCTGCTTCTCATCTTCAGCATCCACCACTTCCTTATCCTGCTTCTGACTCTCAAAGCCTTGTGGGAGTTCTGGACTAAGAATCCTCTTGAACATCTTCAGCTCGTTCTTCACAAATGTCATAATATTCTCTTCAAGCAACTGAAATAAATAAAGTAAATAAGTTCAGCAAGATAATAAATACTTTCTCACTAACATATTAATGAATGATTGACTGATCAACTTTACTTGAGGTAAACACAAAAACATTTACATAACAGGACCACATACACTGAATATGGAGGCCAGGTCTGTTTGATGACTCTGGGAAGACTGACCACTGCGAATCTCTGACTCTGATCTCTCCTGTTGGTTTCTCTGGACAAAACATCCAAGGAGTGCACACACACACACGGACACACACACACACACACACACACACACACACACACACACACACACACACACACACAAACACACACACAGGGAGGGAATTTTGTGTTTGTTAAATATTGTTGTAGGACTATGAAAATGGAAAAAAGGATTAGCCTATGGATTATGAAAACAACCAAAATAAATGGTGAAATGGGAGGAGAAATGACTAGAGACCATGACCCATGAGTTCTTCTTACCTTTGTTCAGTAGAAAAGTCTCCCTCTCTAAACTTCATAGGTGGATTCATAGACAGTTCACTCTTCATTGACACACAGCTGGGTACAGGGGAGGCTGGTCTCTCCTGCTTGATTGGACTTCAACACAACAGAGACAAACATTACGTCTCTCATCTACTCTGAGCTCAGATGGGGAAACATAAGAAGACTTTCATTACAAAACACTATATATACATTTTCAGAAATGTTGGTTAAATCATCTTTTATTGTTTAAAGTAAATATGAAAGAGATAGGTGTGTTTTTTCACTATGTAATCAT
The DNA here is from genome assembly GCA_023634145.1 of Thymallus thymallus. NCBI lineage: Eukaryota > Metazoa > Chordata > Actinopteri > Salmoniformes > Salmonidae > Thymallus > Thymallus thymallus. The sequence goes on from CM042397.1 coordinate 2,577,907, forward strand.
GGAATGGTATTGTTCAATGACATTTCTTTGTTTATTGATGATTTCATTTCAGAGAGATCAATAATTATGTTTTACACAGTAATAATATATATATCTGCCTCACTCTCAGAGCAATAAGTAGTACTGTTAGGTTTTACACAGTAATAATATATATCTGCCTCACTCTCAGAACAATAAGTAGTACTGTTAGGTTTTACACAGTAATAATATATATCTCCCTCACTCTCAGAGCAATAAGTAGTACTGTTAGGTTTAACACAGTAATAATATATATCTGCCTCACTCTCAGAGCAATAAGTAGTACTGTTAGGTTTTATACAGTAATAATATATATCTGCCTCACTCTCAGACCAATAAGTAGTACTGTTAGGTTTAACACAGTAATAATATATATCTGCCTCACTCTCAGAGCAATAAGTAGTACTGTTAGGTTTTATACAGTAATAATATATATCTGCCTCACTCTCAGAGCAATAAGTAGTACTGTTAGGTTTTACACAGTAATAATATATATCTGCCTCACTCTCAGAACAATAAGTAGTACTGTTAGGTTTTACACAGTAATAATATATATATCTGCCTCACTCTCAGAGCAATAAGTAGTACTGTTAGGTTTAACACAGTAATAATATATATCTGCCTCACTCTCAGAGCAATAAGTAGTACGTTTAGGTTTTACACAGTAATAATATATATCTGTCTCACTCTCAGAGTAATAAGTAGTACTGTTAGGTTTTACACAGTAATAATATATATCTGCCTCACTCTCAGAGCAATAAGTAGTACTGTTAGGTTTTACACAGTAATAATATATATCTACCTCACTCTCAGAGCAATAAGTAGTACTGTTAGGTTTTACTCAGTAATAATATATATACGGCTCAATTCAGTCTTATGTACCAACATTTGAAATAGTTTTTTTTTTTAACATTGGATAAAAGTAGAGACTCAGAGCTAGAAAATATAATATCATTCACTACAGTTGAGGAACAATGGGGAAGTAATTCTGCTTTGAAAGATGATAAACTTGTAAACTCACTTTTGAGAAAATGGCCTTTGAATGTTTTGGTAAATAAATCGTTTATTATTTATTTATAATTAACTAAATGTATGGTGTTTCTGGTTTATGTCAGCTTCATTGTTTGTTGTGCTATATATTGTTATTTTATGGTTCTAAGTGGTAAAATAAACTAGAACATTTTATATTTTGTAATTCTGAGTAATTACTACTTTAGTAAAGAATGACACTTTATTCAGTTCTACTGCAGTTACTAAATAAATCCAAAAGATTAGCAGTATAAGACAATAATTAAATTTCAGATTATTAGTTTAGTTTTCTCCCAGGATGCACCACCACTTCCCCTTCACAGGAAAACTCCTGCTCCTACTTTGTTCTGTCCCTTTCCACACTGCTAACGCAAGAGGAAGGACTGAAAAAGTATTTAACAGATTACTGACCATGACCCATGAGTTCTTCTTACCTTTGTTCAGTAGAAAAGTCTCTCTCTCTAAAGTTTAAAGGATAATCCATAGACAGGTCACTCTTCATAGACACACAGCTGGGTACAGGGGAGGCTGGTCTCTCCTGCTTGATTGAACTTCAACACAACAGAGACAAACATTACGTCTCTCATCTACTCCGAGTTCAGATGGGGAAACATAAGAAGAGTTTCATTTCAAAACACTATATATCCATTTTCAGAAATGTTGGTAAATTATCTTTTATTGTTTAAAGACATTATGAAACCACTACAGACCTTTATAAAGGTTTCTAAAGGGTGTAATTTCCACTTGAAATTTTCAGACTGGAATGTAAAATGTAGCAACCCCTACAAAACATTTCCATTAATTATAATCCACATAATAATGCACATTTGTTGCTGCAGGATGTAAGGATCTATGTTCAGAGACCTTTATGTTGTTCAGGTTTAGTGTTTAGTGTCCAGAGACTCTCTGCGCCGCATTGTCTCTAATTAAGTTAATTGATTTCCCACGTGTTGTGGGTTTTTGTGGTTGTGGCCTCGCCTTATTTTTGCTTTAACTAATAAAGTCTTGGTTCTACAGCTCTGTCTTCCAACCATGACAGAGGATTGTTTTCCTTCTGTGAGAAACTGGGTCAAATTAAGATGTGGCATATGTAAGTGCGTTCATGTTAAGATAGCTAGGTGAGACACAGTATCACAGTACGATACGAACATTCCATTCCAACTAAACAATGGATTCATTTGCAAAAAAACAGCAACATTTTCATACACATCTAAAATCTAGAATGGTGATATTGAAGGTAAGCAATAAGCAATCATTTCTGATGAAAAAACACAAATGTGATTGTTTTTTGTATATAGCGTTTTGGAATATAAATTCTTAAACAAACTTGCAATCTCACCTCTTAGTTTTGGTGTCATGTCCCCCAGAGAGACTCATTTTAGAGGCAGGGCCCCCAACCTCTCTCTCCCCAGAGAGACTCATTTTAGAGGCAGGGCCCCCCTCCTCTCTCTCCCCAGAGAGACTCATTTTAGAGCACTGACCCCTAAACAGAGATACATAATGTTAGTTGTGTTTAACACAGTGACAACTAATTCTTAAATGTCAATTGTTCTCTTTATTCATTATCTCTTAGAAATAAAACATTTACTAACAGACACATCCAAACAGTCAGATGATATGAGCCGCGACCCACCATAATGGTTAGGCAAGTGGTTAGAGTGTTGGGCCAGTAACCAAAATGTTGCTGGTTTGAATCCCCAAGCCGACAAGGTGAAAAACCTGCCGATGTGTCCTTGAGCAAGGCACTTAACCCTGATTTGCTCCAGGGGCTGACCCACCTGGACCCACAAGTAGGTCCCGACAGTGTTCACATACGATACTAGTAGCAGGATGTCATCCCTCGACCCACCTGGACCCACAAGTAGGTCCCGACAGTGTTCACATACGATACTAGTAGCAGGACTTATCACCTTCAAATCGGTTTTAATTCTAATTAACTGAGCATATGGCGATATTAAATCCTACGTAGACCATCAGGTCGTTAGAAATATAAAGGATGATATCTCAAGACTACTCTGTATATTGAATGTTAGACGACCTAACTTCATAATAGTTAGCTTAGACTCACCAGAGTCTGCCAGTCTTTCCTTCAAATCAACACATTTATCAGACTTCTAATTGCGCAGGGAAATGTGTGCCACGGTTTCAACATCCATTTTGTAACTGCGTAGGCTACAAACGTATATACAATTTCATATGAGGAAATCACATATTTTCTGACGGTCTTGAAGAGGAAGAAGCCTCTAATAAAAACTTCAAACACCTTTTTATATAAATCTCAAATACACTACAAGTTTTAAATTCCCTACATTGCAGGAAAGTTGTCCTGCAAAAGGGTAATACAATTCAGATCCTACTTCTGTACAGAGATTGTCTTTATCTAAACCAAGGCAGTTTGAGTTAGTAGAAATGAAGTTGGAACTGTCAGCTGATGTTAACCTATGTGATTGGATGTAATAGACCCCATCTGAACAGTTTCTTTCCACATGCTGTGGCCCTCCAACTGCACATCTGGTCCAGAGAGACTAAGGACTATACACTCTATGTTACACACCACATCAAGTCATCTCTGTGGGGAAGGTATTAGGAAGACAGAAAGATAACAGTGAATATGAGACATGGGGAAGGTATTGGGAAGGTATAAAAGATAACAGTGAATATGAGACATGGGGGAAGGTATTGGGAAGATAGAAAGATAACAGTGACTATGAGACATGGGGGAAGGTATTGGGAAGACAGAAAGATAACATTGAATTCCCCCTATGTATTGCATGTATTGCAAACAGGAAGTTAAATTAGTCACAAGGTTGTCCTGACTACCGTAGTGTTGCAAAAGTCTTTAAACCCTACTCTTCCCCATCAGTCTCGAGAACCTGTGATTTAATGTAGATACATGTAGATACAACAGAAACAAGATGTGATCCTATCAACTTCTCTTTAAATGAACAGAGACATTTCCCAGAGGAGGCTGGTGGGAGGAGCTATAGGAGGATGGGTTCATTTTAATGGCTGAAATTGAGTAAATAAATTAAGTGTTTGATACCGTTCCATGACTGGGCAATAATTGTGCACCTCACTTCACCATGGAATTTAAATGAGGCCTAACTGAATGATGAGGAAGGTGCAGAGGTTGATTTAATTAAGAACAATAGTGTATTGATGAGTTTGTGTTGTAAATAATTTGACCACATGCCTTGTGGGTTGATAACGTTCTCTTTTATGTTCTATCAGCGAAGAAAAAGATGCCAGAACACTGAATGAATGACAAATGGACGGCATGGGCAATAACTGTGCAAGTTACTTCACAATGAAATAGAAAGGAGGCCTAACTGAATGATGAGGGAGTAGAGGTTGATTTAATTTAGAAAAACGATATTATAATGAGGAGTTTGTTTTATACCTATTTCACCACCGGTTGATAACATTCTCTTTTATGTTTTACTTTGTAGAAATAAACTGTTATGGGACTGTTTTATTTACTATACCTCTATAACTAATCAAATGTATTGTAAAGGAAATGAAAACATACTATGTGTTGCAGTCGGACTTTAGAATAACACAAACCATATCGTTGACTCTCTCCAAGTTGATGAGCAGGAAACTAACGATGCCAGTCAGCCTGCACAGCCGGCCAATCAACACCTAAACTACACCTAAACTCATTTCACACATAATAAGAGTCAGTCTATAGACCAGATTAAATAGACAATAATCTGATGAGGGACAATAAAAACCCTAGAAGTTGTCAGATTGTACATGAAGAGACGGGCGCATCGTGTGATTGACAGATGCAGTGAAAGGAGCATCTCTTTATCAAATCCTCCTTCAGAGTCACATGCAGGTAAAACACTGTGATTTCTATATAGCACTGTATCTGAAAGAGAATATTCTGCACTTTCTATGACACTTACCTTTATCAAATAACTCACAATTCAAGAGGTGCAGCTCGATTTCCAAAGTTCACTTTTTTCCAACAGTATCGATGTTGTCCATGTATTTATCACATGACTACTGAAGCAGCAGCAAACTAGTAACATAATCACATTAAAATATGCTATTCTGTCGTCAATGGATGAATGACCAATAGAAACCAGATAGAAACTGATAATGGTGCATGTGACTTCAGTTCTGCTTAGCCGCGGATGTCGAAACCAACTTGCTCAATGGCTTTCCATGTCTGGGGAAAGATGAAACCAGGCCAGCGGGTGAGTCACTTTTTAAATGTGGTTATGAGACACGTGGAACCTTACACGGGAAAAGGCAGAATTGTGACCATGGACAACTTCTTCACATCAATTTCCCTGTCAGACAAGTTGATTGCAAAGAAGACTAGCCTGCTCGGAACAGTGAACAAACAAAGGCGGAAGCTGCCCAACCTCTGAGCAAAACAACATACAGTATCTGAGCAGACTGGTAAAGCAACACTCACGGTGTGATGGAGAATGGTAATCCATGTCCTTACACTAGCATGTAGAAGCCTGATGTCCCTTTTAACCAAAGGTTGGACAATCCATGTCCTCACACCAGCATGTAGAAGACTGATGTCCCTTTTAACCACAGGCTGGACAATCCATGCCCTTACACCAGAATGTAGAAGCCTGATGTCCCTTTTTACCAAAGGTTGGACAATCCACACACTGAACTTTGTGTCAATTTGAAAGCGTAACAGTTAAATACATGCTTGTGTTATCAGTCACACCCCAGCTTGAGATGAAAGGTTATCTTTTGACAAGGCTTTGAAAATAGTTATCAAATCAAACTTTATTTGTCATTTGCGCCGAATACAACAGGTGTAAAACTTAGCGAGAATTGCTTATTTACAAGCCCTTAACCAAGAATGCAGTTGAAGAAAGAGTAAAAAATTTACCAAATAAACTAAAGTAAAAAATAATTATGTTGCCGTTCTAATCAGGTAGAGTGCAATCTTCTCAAGTGTCAATCATCCACCCACTCACCTTGACCCAAATACCATAGAGAACACCTACATAAGTATCACACACCGATAGATTACAACTGAGGACTCTTATCAAAACATGTTGCACATAAATAACTATGTAAACCAGGATGTAAACAGAGACAGTATTTGTTAAAGGGGTCAAGATGAAGATGAAAGGATCTTTGGTCACATTAATAACTATGTAAACCAGGATGTAAACAGAGACAGTATTTGTTAAAGGGGTCAAGATGAAGATGAAAGGATCTTTGGTCACATTAATAACTATGTAAACCAGGATGTAAACAGAGACAGTATTTGTTAAAGGGGTCAAGATGAAAATGAAAGGATCTTTGGTCACATTAATAACTATGTAAACCAGGATGTAAACAGAGACAGTATTTGTTAAAGGGGTCAAGATTAAGATGAAAGGATCTTTGGTCACATTAATAACTATGTGAACCAGGATGTAAACAGAGACAATATTTGTTAAAAGGGATCATCATCTAATATTCCTTAAATAATGTGTATTTAATGTGTATTTAATGTGTATTTAATGTTCTAACATCCTAGTTTTGTTATTTTATTACTTATTGTTTTAGTATAAATAGTTTTTGCATCGCTACCCCAAGTTTTCATATGTGGGTCAAACATATTTCTTATGGAATTCACTGCATTGCACTCGTCAAACTGACCTTTCTTTTTGCAACAACAATAAAATCAATTTTATAAATATCTTGTTTTTAATCTTGTTTTTAATGTTCATTAATCACCGTTTACATTTCTCCTTTTTCACTCATTGAGTAAAAGAAGTTTCATAAGGAGGCTTATAAGAATGTTGCCAGATATACAACCAACATGGTTTTACAGATGAGGAAGCCATTGGTGCCTCTGACTCAGAATCTGAGGTATCCAATTCAGATGACAGACTATGTGCCTGTGGGTCAAGTTGGAGTTGTGGATATAACTGGTAGTCCAGCTGTCCTAGATGATTCTACAGATGGGGAGGACTCCTCTAAGGAGGAGAGTGAAAACCAGTCAAATAGACTGAGTAAAAAGGGGTCTTACTGGAGTGAACATCCCCCACACTAAAGGCAGGACCAGAAGCCATAACATCCTGAGGAGCTGCCCAGGGCCTGTGCTGGGGTCAACAGTTGTGTCATCCAAAGATGCCTGGGAGCTGTTCATTAGAGACAACATCATTGAGGAGGTCATCAAAGAGGAACTAAAGGCCTTTATTGGTTTAACCCTCCTCACCGGCATGGAGAAAAGACACAATGGACTACCTGGCAGCCTTCCGGTATGTGTCGGACCTTTTCCTAGCAAACTGTAGAGGAAGGTTCATCCCTAGCGACTGAGTCACAGTGGATGAGCAGCTTTCCTCCAGACGTGACGCTTGGCATTCCGTCCAAAGAGTTCAATCTTGGTTTCATCAGACCAGATAATCTTGTTTCTCATGGTCTGAGAGTACTTTAGGTGCCTTTTTGGCAAACTCCAAGTGGGCTGTCGTGCATTTTACTGATGAGTGGCTTCCGTCTGGCCACTCTACCATAAAGGCCTGATTGTTGGAGTGCTGCAGAGATGGTTGTCCTTCTGGAAGTTTCTCTCATGTCCACAGAAGAACTGAGGCAATGGAAAGATGTGAGGTGATGAAAGAGAGCCATGCCACCACCACTCAGAGCAGCCAGGGCCAGAAGAGGAAGAGGTGCCAGCTCTGCCCAATCTAAAGGATAGAAAAGTCAGCTGCTGGTGTTTCTCAGTGCAACACACCCGTCTGCAAAGAGCACAGTCACATGCTTGTGGTTTGTAACAAACACATGTACTAAGATGTGATGCAGAAGGAAGCATCTCACACACTTTGTTCTGTTTTCTAAATACACAACATTCACTATTGTTAACATTGTCGTTCAAATTGGTGATGAATTTTCTAATAATGTTTTGAAATATTATAAAACATGCTTAAGGTGGTTTTATTTAGTTCTTCACACTAAAAGGTTGAATGTGAACATTTGATTGTAAGATTGATTGTAGCCGTTATGAATCATTGAAATGTGGATCAAACTGTTGAAGAGCTACTAAAAACATTTCAAACAATAAAGTAATTATTGAAAGGTCCAAATCATCACTCAAAATTATTATATTACATAAAATGGATAATATTTTAGACCCATATAAATAAAAACACAGCTATTACATTATGGGGTCATTTTGACCCAGCATATGCATTCTTGGGGTGTCATGTTTACTATGCATCCTAGGGTTAAACCAGAAAATGACCCCATGCCCTAAGAAGTTAAAGAAAGTTGCTATTTAAAGACTGATTTGCAGCAGTTCAAGCTGCACATGTTTTAATTGTGCCGTTTTTAATGACAAGTTACATTGCCTTTCTCCATTGTGCTTTGGGTTACATTGCTTTGGGTTACATTGCTTTGGGTTACATTGCTTTGGGTTACATTGCTTTGGGTTACATTGCTTTCCCCCCACTAAACCAATTTAATAGAAGTCAAATAAAAATAAAGATTATCTACGGGTAAAAATGTATTCAACACAACAGTGGGGAACCCCAATCGAGACATATCAAATAGCTTTAGTGGAGGGAGAGCAATGTAACCCTTTGATGAGGCCTCGACCCTGCTCTCCTTGAGTGAGAGAGCTGTGTGTATAGAGAGACAGTCCAGCCATTACTTCAAGGAATATATCAACTTATACAAATCCTAGATATTCTTCAGTAATTCTCCTTTACGGTTGTTGGGATTGTCAAGCAACTAAATATACCTGCCAGAAAAAGCTGTTAATTTCCCTCATAACAAACCAGTACATTTGAGTATGTTAACAATAAAACCAAGTGGAAACATTTATTGTTCTGGTTGTTTATACAAAACCAGTATGTTGTAGTTTGGTAATATCTAACAATAAAATGTTCACATCAAAGGCTTATGTGGGTGTGTTTGATTTAATGTGCGTAAACTGCAGGGTGGGTGATGGAAGCATTGGTTTAATGCTGATAAAGTACTGCCTTTCCTCATCCTACTTTCTGCCCTAAAGTGCCTTTCTGGAGGTATTTCTCATTAAGGACTGCTGGGTGACAATAAAGGATTAGATTGCAACAGCATGTTGACGTCTGTAACACTGGTGTCGTATGACCCAGATCGTAAACTGGAACAATGCACTTCAAGTTATTATGAGATGAGCAGTACATCCTTATATTTTTGGTAAATGTATGTTTTGCTTTAGTTCAGTGGTGAAAGGTAGGAGACGGTTTGCTAGAATAACACTGGGACGGATTAGTGATTTTCTTTAACATGATACGACATCAACATGATTATCCATGTTTAGTGTTTACTTGTCTACCCAGGCTGTTTTTTCCTACCAAATATCACGCTCACTAATGTTTGTTTCTCCCCTAAAGAAGGATAGAGGCCTCTTGTAGCCTTAAGGCAGGTTTGACCTTTGACATTACCATTAAATGCATCCACCATGTTCAACTAGTGAACTGAGTGGGACACTCCACTTCATCAACGGATCCTTCCTAATGACCTGGTAGGAATCGTAAAACCGGGACATCAGAAGTCCCACCCAGTTGACTACATTAAAATGGTGTCTGTGTTTATACTGAGTCCCCCTCTGCTACACAGAGGCCCAATCAGCCTTCTTCATTTGACTTTTATATCCATGTATTCTACTAACATCTCATTGAGATCTATTTATTAAATCTCAGATCAGTAATGCTGTATTATCCATAAAGGGAACTGTGTAGAATCCTGCATCTAATGTTTTCCACACTGAACGAAGCCAGAATAGTATTAGCTGGTTTAGGGTAGGGGGGGGAACGTACTGCGAGTGTCAAGTGAGTATGAGAATACTACATGTCAATTCAAACTGATAGACAGACCACGAGAACGTTTAAATGGGGAATATCTCAGGCTCTATAAACAATGTTTTAAATGTTTTAAACATGAACTTAAAACAAACTGTAGATGATCATTTCTGTTTGTATTGATGCTGGTAGTAAAGTAACAATCCGTATGAACCCTTTAAACCCCAGGGACCGTTAAAGTTAACCATTATCAAATATTGGGAATTTCATCTAAATCTGCCCGACAACAAGAAAGTCCTCACTTGTGTAGTAACATATTAATTATTTTCCTTTGAGTTTACTGAGGATTTGAAGTGTTGTCATTGTTCCTGGCGCCATCTAGTGGCTAAATTCAATATAGATGTGTCTCTATGACCTTCAGAAATCATGGTCCTCAGTTCTACAGTGCATTTACCCGGTCCTCACTTTGATAGCAATTAGAGTATACGTGTGTGTCTCCTTCACTGATGTTCTGAAGAACTACAAGTGTGTGTGTGTGTGTGTGTGTGTGTGTGTGTGTGTGTGTATCAGTGTCCAGTGTGTGTGTGTGTGTGTCCAGTGTGTGTGTGTGTGTGTGTGTGTGTGTGTGTGCGTGTGTGTGTCTAGTGTGTGTGTGTGTGTATCAGTGTCCAGTGAGTGTGTGTGTGTCCAGTGTGTGTGTGTGTCCAGTGTGTGTGTGTGTGTGTGTGTGTGTCTAGTGTGTGTGTATCAGTGTCCAGTGTGTGTGTGTGTGTCCAGTGTGTGTGTGTGTCCAGTGTGTGTGTGTGTGTGTGTGTGTGTGTGTGTCTAGTGTGTGTGTGTCCAGTGTGTGTGTGTGTGTCCAGTGTGGTGTGTGTGTGTGTGTGTGTGTGTGTCCAGTGTGTGTGTGTGTGTGTGTGTGTGTGTGTGTGTGTGTGTGTGTGTGTGTGTGTGTGTGTGTGTGTGTGTGTGTGTCCAGTGTGTGTGTGTGTGTGTGTGTGTGTGTGTCCAGTGTGTGTGTGTGAGTCCAGTGTGTGTGTCCAGTGTGTGTCCAGTGTGTGTGTGTGTCCAGTGTGTGTGTGAGTCCAGTGTGTGTGTGTGTGTGTCCAGTCTGTGTGTGTGTGTGTGTGTGTGTGTGTGTGTGTCCACTCTGTGTGTGTGTGTGCGTGTGTGTCCAGTGTGTGTGTGTGTTCAGTGTGTGTGTGTGTCAAGTGAGTGTGTGTGTCCGTGTCCAGTGTGTGTGTGTGTGTGTGTCCAGTCTGTGTGTGTGTGTGTGTGTGTTTGTGTGTGTGTGTGTCCAATGTGTGTTTTTGTGTGTGTCCTGTGTGTGTGTGTGTGTGTGTGTCTAGTGTGTGTGTGTGTTTATGTCTAGTGTTTGTCTAGTGTGTGTGTCCAGTGTGTGCGTTTGTGTGTGTGTGGTTACCATGGTTATTATTTTAGGGTCACTGAGGAGTCACCATAATAAACCCTAAACCCTGGATAGAGGGGCTCAGTGAATGTGGTGTAGAATGTGTTCAGGTGGGTCAGTGTGTCAGAGGAGACTCTGTAGAAGGACAGAGTGCCGGCTGGCCAGTCCAGATACACTCCTACTCTGTTGGAGCTGGAGGAGGGGACGTCTATGGTAGTGGAGTTATTATTGTGGGAGCTGGAGGAGGGGACGTCTATGGTAGTGGAGTTGTTATTGTGGGAGCTGGAGGAGGGGACGTCTACGGTAGTGGAGATATTATTGTGACAGGCTCTGTAACTGTTGTTATAGCAGATCAGACTCCAGGACTTGTCATTGTATCCAATCCCACAGTCATCACCCCATCCTCTCCTGTTGATTCCTTTATATGTCACTCCTATATCAGCCCATCTCCCACTCCACTCTACCTCCCAGTAACAGCGCCCAGTCAGACCCTCTCTACACAGCACCTGTCTACAGACCTCAAATCTCTCTGGGTCATCAGGATACGGCTGCTTCTCTCTCCTACATGTCACCTTTCTGTTCTCCTCAGACAGAGAGAGGTTTCTGTGTACTGTGTTTGGGTCCAGTGTGAGATCACAGACATCTGATGGATGAAACCAGACACAATATTAGAAATCATCATCATTCACATTAGAATGTTAACTCACTTTTCACTAATTCATTTAATGTAGATGTTTCTAGGTATCAAAAGGAGAAGTTAAGGTAACTTGAGACTTGTTGAATGATCATATGTTATACTGTATGGTAATATAAAACACACTTATTCACATTAATTCTACACACACACACACACACACACACACACACACACACACACACACACATACACACACACACAGACACACATCCTGGACACAAACACAGGACACACACACCACACACACACACACACACACACACACACACACACACACACACACACACACACACACACACACACACACACACACACACACACATCCTGGACACACACACACACACACACACACACACACTGGACACTTACCTGTGTACATGCATGAACACACAAACACATTTCTAATGTAACACGAACACGCCTCACACATACAGACACACACATTGTCAAATCAACTCTTTCTAAACTTTGGTGTCCCTGATTTGTGCTTCTGTAGAACTCCAGCTGATATTTAATATAACCAAGTAAGTAATGATGGTGGTCTTTGACTTTGACTTAACTTGAATTAAGACTTATTCTTAGTCATATTCTTCACAGCAGTCAACACTCACATTTTCTAAGTCCAGGTTTCATTGTGTTCTCTCCACCATGTTCCACACTGTAACGGTAAGTAGAAGAACAGACAGACATTGAGGGATACACGTGCACACACACACACACACACACACACACACACACACACACACACACACACACACACACACACACACACACACACACACACACACACACACACACACACACACACACACAGTCAGCATGAAACTTAACAAGCGGTGTGTGTGTGTGTGTTTCAGTCAAATGTGTGTGTGTGAGTGTGTGTGTGTGTGTATCCAGTGTATCCTGTGTGTGTGTGTGTGTGTATCCAGTGTATTCAGTGTGTGTGTGTGTATCCAGTGTATGTGTGTGTGTATCCAGTATATCCAGTGTGTGTGTGTGTGTGTGTATCCAGTGTATCCAGTGTGTGTGTGTGTGTGTATCCAGTGTATCCAGTGTGGATACACTGTGTGTGTGTGTGTATGCAGTGTGTGTGTTTGTGTGTGTGTGTGTGTGTGTATCCAGTTTGGGTGTGTGTGTGTGTGTGTATCCAGTATGTGTGTGTCCTGTGTGTGTGTGTGTGTGTGTGTGTGTGTGTGTGTGTGTGTGTGTGTGTGTCTGTAAGCAGTGTGTGTGTGTTTCCAGTGTGTGTGTGTGTGTGTGTGTGTATCCAGTGTGTGTGTGTCCTGTGTGTGTGTGTGTGTGTCCTGTGTGTGTGTGTGTGTGTGTGTGTCCAGTGTGTGTCTGTATCCAGTGTGTGTTTTTGTGTGTATCCAGTGTGTGTTTGTGTGTGCGTGCGTCCAGTGTGTGTCCTGCTTTTTTTGTGTGTGTGCGTGCGCTTGTGTCTATTGTGTGTGTATCCAGTGTGTGTGTGTATCCAGTGTGTATTTGTGTGTGCGTGTGTCCAGTGTGTGTGTGTGTCCAGTGTGTGTGTGTGTATCCAGTGTGTTTTTGTGTGCGTTTCCAGTGAATGTGTGTCCTGCTTTTGTGTGTGAGTGTGTCCTGTGTGTGTGTTTGTGTTTGCGTGTGTCCAGAGAGTGTGTGTGTGTGTGTGTGCGTGTGTATCCAGTGTGTGTGTGTGTGTCCAGTGTGTGTGTGTGTGTGTGTGTGTGTATCCAGTGTGTGTGTCCTGCTTTCCCCTAGACATACTGGACACTCACACACAAACACACACTGGACACACTCTGGATACACACACACACACACACACACACACACACACACACACACACACACACACACACACACACACACACACACACACACACACACACACACTGGACACACACACTCTGGATACACACACACTGTACACACACAAAAAACACAAACACAGACTGGACTCACACACAAACACACACACACACAAAAGGACACACAAACACTGGACAGACACACACACACACAGGTAATAATGTTTGTCTTAACTAGCCTGATAACTCTAACATGTCTGATATGAACATTGACATAAACCCTCTACATACTTGAGTTTCTCCAGTCTGCAGTGTGGATCCTCCAGTCCAGCAGAGAGCAGTCTGACTCCTGAGTCTCCTTGGTGATTGTAGCTCAGGTCCAGCTCTCTCAGGTGTGAGGGGTTTGACTTCAGAGCTGAGATCAAAGAAGCACAGCCTTCCTCTGTGACTAGACAGCCTGACAGCCTGCAAAGAGTCAAATCATATTACAACTACATTGCTATTCTTTGGTGGTGAAAATAGTGGCAGTAATGTGTTTCAACATATTCAGATATATCAGTGTCCTGAAACCTTCCATATATACTCATCAAAAAAAGAAACATCCTTTTTTCAGGACGCTATCTTTCAAAGATAACAGTGAGGTATCAGATTTAGATTGTATTGAGTATACAGTTTAGTATTTGGTCCCAAACTCATTGGTTGCATTTGAAGTTTTGTTTTGGTTGTGTTTTGAGTTATGTTTTGCCCAATAGTAACTGAATGGTGGATGATGACTGGATTAATCCTCTGTCTAAGTGAGTAGATAACATGTTTCTAAACACTACTAAATGAATCCTGATGATGTGAAGTGACTCCAAAATGACAGGACATTATTCACCATTCAGTTACTATTGGGAAAAACATTATCCAAAACTCAACCAAAACAAACTGCAAATGCATTCAACAAGTTTGTAGAATCACAAATTTCATGTTATCACTGCAGGGAAGGAATATTGATCCAAATACTAAACCTTTGACTAAATTAATTTGTTGAAATAATCATAACTTTTTCAAATGGGAGAACTACATAAATAAAGTACTTTCGTTTCTAAACAGTAAAACAGATATTTATGAATACCCTGAAATAAAAGTTGACATTCTGTTCTGTCACCTAATATGAAACATTTTATCTCACATCCAAAATGCTGGAGCACAGCACCAAATTTAAAACTGTAAGCTTCACTGTCCATATGATGTGGACTATGTGTGCCTGGTAAACACATGTGGATCTGGTGAACAGTTATCACTTGTTGACCAACTACAGGAATACTGACCTCAGAGTCTCCAGTTTACAGTGGGGAATCTCCAGTCCAGCAGAGAGCAGCTTCACTCCTGAATCCTTCAGGTCATTGTTACTCAGATCCAGCTCTCTCAGGTGTGAGGGGTTTGACTTCAGAGCTGAGACCAGAGAAGCACAGCCTTCCTCTGTGACTAGACAGACTGACAGCCTGCAAAGAGTCAAATCATATTACAACCACACTGATATTCTTTGGTGGTGAAAATAGTGGCAGTAATGTGTTTCAACCTATTCAGATATATCAGTGTCCTGAAACCTGCCATATCTATTCATAAATGAATGTATCATTATTAGAAATTACAAATGATCAACGTATTGAATTGCAGAGAAAAACATTTATAATACAAATATTTGAGTAGACTGATCAGACCAGTTTAAAAAGCAGTATCAGTCAAAACACAGACAGTGAGGTATCAGATTTAGATTGTATTGAGTATACAGTCCACACCATATCTAGTATGACAGTGAAACTAACATTTTAAATGTGGCTCTGTTCTCCAGCATTGTGGATTTGAGATCAAATGTTTTATATGAGGTGACAGTATATAATGTCACCTTTTATTTGAGGGTATTTTCATACATATCTGTTTCACCATTTAGAAAAAAAAGCACTTTATGTATCTAGTCCCCTATTTGAAGAAGTCCTAAGTATTATGACCAATTCACTTATAGTATATTAAAGTAGTCAAAAGTATAGTATTTGGTCCCAAACTCATTGGTTGCATTTTAAGTTTTGTTTTGGTTGTGTTTTGGGTTAAGTTTTGCCCAATAGTAACTGAATGGTGAATGGTGACTGGATTACTCTTCTAAGTGAGTAGATAACATGTTTCTAAACACTACTAAATGAATCCTGATGATGCCATGATTAATAAAAATCATGAATGAATCATGAATAATAATGAGTGAGAAAGGTACAGAGGCTAGAACAAAACATGCTAACCTCTCACCATTACCAATAACAGAGGGGGTATGATCTTTGTGCCTCTGTAACGTTCTCATTCATAATCATTCACGATTCATTCATGATTATTCATAACCATGGTAGCATCCACATGAATGTAGAAGTGTTCAGAAACATCTTCTATTCTTACTGACAATACAAGTGAAGTGACTCCAAAATGACAGGACATTATTCACCATTTAGTTACTATTGGGAAAAACATTATCCAAAACACAACCAAAGTGCTTTCATTTCTAAAGGGTAAAACAGATATTCAAATAAAAGTTGACATTCTGTACTGTCACCTAATATGAAACATTTTATCTCAAATCCAAAATGCTGGAGCATAGCACTACATTTAAAACTGTTTGCTTCACTGTAAATATGATGTGGACTATGTGTGCCTGGTAAACACATGTGGATCTGGTGAACAGTTATCACTTGTTGACCAACTACAGGAATACTGACCTCAGAGTCTCCAGTTTACAGTGGGGATTCTCCAGTCCAGCAGAGAGCAGCTTCACTCCTGAATCCTTCAGGTCATTGTTACTCAGATCCAGCTCTCTCAGGTGTGAGGGGTTTGACTTCAGAGCTGAGACCAGAGAAGCACAGCCTTTCTCTGTGACTAGACAACCTGAAAGCCTGCAAAGAGATCATCAGGATTTCACGAACACTTAATTTAACACCAGTAGTGTAGAAGGACAATGTCAGATGTATTTGATTTATTCTGTCAAACAACATATAGATTCATCTTCCGTCTCCTGGAATGTTATGGTCATATTGTTATACTAATGTGAACATCAAGGCATTGATTCTTTATGTTTTTAATAATACATATTTTACTCTAAACTGAATATTTCTTCCTGATGATTAGTACTTAAATGTCATATTATGTACTCACAGAGCAGATCTGGAGGCTTTGACCACTGGCAGCAGCCTTAGAAGACCTTCCTCTGATCTAGAGTATTTCTTCAGGTCAAATATATCCAGCTCCTTTTCTGAAGTCAGCAATACAAAAACCAGAGCTGACCACTGAGCAGGTGAGAGTTCTTCACTGGAGACATTTCCTGATCTCAGGTATCCTTGAATCTCCTTCACTAGAGAATGGTCATTCAGTTCATTCAGACAGTGGAACAGATTGATGCACCTCTCTGGAGAGGGATTCTCCCTGATCTTCTCCTTGATGTACTTGACTGTTTCTTCATGGCTCTGTGAGCTGCTTCTTGTCTCTGTCAGTAGACCTCGTAAGTGCTTCTGATTGGACTCCAGTGAGAGGCCCAGAAGGAAGCGGAGGAAAAGGTCCAGGTTTCCTGTCTCACTTTGTAAGGCTTTATCCACAGCACTCCTGTAGACAGTAACTTCAGGCTTGTTGCTGGACGTTGATAGAGGTTCATCCATTAGATTCTCATTGTTGTTGATGAATGAGAGGAACACATATACAGCAGCCAGAAACTCCTGAATGCTCAGATGCACGAAGCAGTACACCTTGTCCTGGTACAGCCCACATTCCTCTTTAAAGAGCTGTGTACACAATCCTGAGTACACAGAGGCTTCACTGACATCAATGCCAGCCTCTTTCAGGTCTTCTTCATAGAAAATCAGATTGCCATTCACAAGCTGTTGAAAAGCCAGTTTTCCCAGTGACAGAATGCTCTCTTTATTCCAGTGTGGACCTGTCTCTTCTTTCCCAAGATACTTTGCATTCTTCTGTATTGTATGAAACACCACAAGGTGTGTGTACATCTCAGTCAGAGTCTTGGGCATCTCTTCTCTCTTGTCTGTACTCAACATGTGTTCAAGGACTGTTGCAGAAATCCAACAGAAGACTGGAATGTGGCACATGATGTGAAGGCTCCTTGATGTCTTTATGTGTGAGATGATTCTGCTGGCCAGGTCCTCATCACTGAATCTCTTTCTGAAGTACTCCTCCTTCTGTGGGTCATTGAACCCTCGTACCTCTGTCACCTGGTCAACACATCCTGAAGGGATCTTATTGGCTGCTGCAGGTCGGGTAGTTATCCAGAGGAGAGCAGAGGGAAGCAGATTTCCCTTGATGAGGTTTGTCAGCAGAACATCCACTAAGGTTGACTCTGTGACGTCACAACACATCTTGTTCTTCTGGAAGTCTAGGGGCAGTCGGCACTCATCCAGACCATCAAAGATGAACAGAACTTTGTACTTGTCGTAGTTGGAGATTCTTGATTCTTTGGTTTCCATTGAGAAGTGATTGAGAAGTTCAATCAAAGTGTGTTTTTCCCCTTTCATCAAATTCAGCTCCCGAAAAGGGAATGAAAATACAAATTGGACATCCTGATTTGCTTTTCCTTCAGCCCAGTCCAGAATGAACTTCTGCACAGAGACTGTTTTTCCAATTCCAGCGACTCCCTTTGTCAGCACAGTTCTGATAAGTTTGTCTTGTCCAGTTAAGGGTTTGAAGATGTCGTTACATTTGATTGCAGTCTCTGGTCTGGTTTGTTTCCTGGTTGTTGTCTCAATCTGTCTCAACTCATGTTCATTATTGACCTCTCCTGTTCCACCCTCTGTGATGTAGAGCTCTGTGTAGATCTTATTGAGAAGTGTTGGGTTTCCTTGTTTAGCGATCCCCTCAAATACACATTGAAACTTCTTCTTTAGATTAGATTTGAGTTGACACTGGAAAATCACAGCAAGCTCATCTGAATCTAGAAATAACACAGAGGATATTAATATTACATCTGATTTAATGCCTACAGTATTGTAGGACTGTGTTATAAAGTTTAAATTGTAATAATTTATTATCTTAACTGTCTGTATAAATGTGTAAATGTTTTCATAATGCATTACACACTGGTGTGACTGATTTATATAATTATTGGTATTATTGATGTTATTATTAATGTTGTCTCTCTCTGTCTCTCCTCTTCTCTCTGTCTAAATGAATCAACACAACACATCCCTGCTGCTACTTGAAGAGGTCACTAGGTGTTGTGTTAAGGCTGCTACAATATCATTGAGTTACACAGCTACTTTATCTGTACTTTAGCTACAGCTTATAAATGGTTCTTATAAAACAGCATTCAACATGAGGCAGACAGCTCTTACTTTTCTCCAGTGTGTCAGCAAGCTCCTTCTGGTTCATTTTCCTCAGGACGTGCAGTGTGATCTTCAGAGCCCCCTCTCTGGCACTGCTCTCCTGCTTCTCATCTTCAGCATCCACCACTTCCTTATCCTGCTTCTGACTCTCAAAGCCTTGTGGGAGTTCTGGACTAAGAATCCTCTTGAACATCTTCAGCTCGTTCTTCACAAATGTCATAATATTCTCTTCAAGCAACTGAAATAAATAAAGTAAATAAGTTCAGCAAGAGAATAAATGCTTTCTCACTAACATATTAATGAATGATTGACAGATCAACTTTACTTGAGGTAAACAAAAACAAATGTACATAACAGGACCACATACACTGAATATGGAGGTCAGGTCTGTTTGATGACTCTGGGAAGACTGACCACTGAGAATCTCTGACTCTGATCTCTCCTGTTGGTTTTTGTGGACAAAACATCCAAGGAGTGCACACACACACACACACACACACACACACACACACACACACACACACACACACACACACACACGCATACACTCACACACACACACACACACACACACACACACACAGGGAGGGAATGTTGTGTTTGTTAAATATTGTTGTAGGACTATGAAAATGGAAAAAAGGATTAGCCTATGGATTATGAAAACAACTAAAATAAATGGTAAAATGGGAGGAGAAATGACTAGAGACAGTGTTGTTTAACTCACTGACCATGACCCATGAGTTCTTCTTACCTTTGTTCAGTAGAAAAGTCTCCCTCTCTAAACATTATAGGTGGATTCATAGACCAGTCACTCTTCATGGACACACAGCTTGGTAAAGGGGAGGCTGGTCTCTCCTGCTTGATTGGACTTCAACACAACAGAGACAAACATTACGTCTCTCATCTACTCTGAGCTCAGATGGGGAAACATAAGAAGAGTTTCATTCCAAAACACTATATATCCATTTTCAGAAATGTTGGTAAATTATATTTTATTGTTTAAAGAAATTATGACAGAGATAGGTTTAAATACATATAGATATAAATCGTTTTTTATGTATTAATAATTAACTAAATGTATGGTGTTTCTGGTTTATGTCAGCTTCATTGTTTGTTGTGCTATAAATGGTTATTTTATGGTTCTAAGTGGTAAAATGAACTAGAACATTCTGAGTAATTACTACTTTAGTAAAGATTTACACTTTATTTAGTTCTACTGCAGTTACTAAATAAATCCAATAGATGACATCATAAGACCACGAATGACATTTCAGACGATTAGTTTAGTTTTCTCCCAAGATGCACCACCACTTCCCCTTCACAGGAAGATAGATAGATAGATAGATAGGTACTTTATTGATCCCCCGGGGGGGAAATTTCATTATCAAGCAGCTACAACAAAAACACAGGGCAGGTGCAAAATGCCACAACGAAAGTACACAAAAGACAGATACACGGTACATGATACATAGAGCGGCAGTATGAAGAAGTATAGAAATACAGGATATCTGGAGTGCAAAAAAAAAGCTATAAAAGGACATTGCATAGTATGAGTGGTTGGCTGAATATGTACACTATACATTGGTGGATGTTGGACGGTTAACTATACTATACAGGTTGATGGCAGAGAAATACTTCAGTAGCTAATGCGTATGATATGAGCGAGGGTAATAATAGTTTACTTAATAGACAGACTGGGTAAATGAACAGGTAAGTGAAAATTTTGCATGGTTAAATTAGCTGTACAGTTAGGTATACAGTTATATTTACAGATAAGTGAATACTTGCATGTTTACACAAACTGTACAGGTAAATGACAGGAAGAGATACTTTAATAGCTAAATGTGTGTATGATATCATTGGGGTAATAATAGTAATTCCCTTAAAATACAGTCCTTAGTGCGCAGGGTTTAATTACAGACAACTGCACTTATTGCACATTTGATATACTAAAAGCAATGAGAAAAGGTGCAACTGGCAGGATACTAATATGCATTCCTGAGTGAATGCCTACGTCCAATAATTACTTACAATATTGCATGTGATATAATATAACAACTGTACATGAGTATGTATATACAGACCTGTATGAATGAATAGGTCCTGAGTGGATGAGTGCTGACGGAACAGAGTTACTCACGGATGGATGCATAATTGTTCAACTAGGTCCTAGCACCCCAACAGTTCCAGATCTATGTTGCCGACGGCACGGCACCCCGGTGAGGCATTATATAGTCTCATAGCCGCCGGCAGGAAGGACCTCCTGTAGCGCTCTCTGGCACACCGTGGTGGGATCAGTCTGTGACTGAAAGAGCTCCTCTGTGTCATAACCATAGCGTGCAGAGGGTGGGTGACGTTGTCCATGATGGCCAGCAGTTTGGCCAGGATCCGTCTCTCCACCACCTCCTCTAGAGTGTCAAGGCTCATCCCCAGGACAGAGCTAGCCTTCCTGATCAGCTTATTTACCCGAGAAGCATCACCGGCTTTGATGTTTGCTCCCCAGCACACCACTGCAAAAAAGATGGCACTGGCCACCACAGACTGGTAGAAGGTATGCAGTAGTTTACTGCACACGTTGAAGGACCTGAGCCTCCTCAGAAAGTAGAGTCGGCTCTGGCCCTTTTTGTACAGGGCCCCGGTGTTACCAGCCCATTCCAGTCTGTTGTCCATATGGACACCCAGGAACTTGTATGACTCAACCATTTCCACATCCATCCCCTTTATAGGGACTGCAGTCAGTTGTGCCTTGGTTCTCCTGAAGTCCACCACCATCTCCTTAGTTTTGCTGATGTTGAGCTGAAGGTGGTTCTGCTCACACCACAACACAAAGTCACTGATTGTGCTCCTGTACTCCTCCTCCTGCCCACCCCTGATGCACCCTACAATAGCAGAGTCATCCGAGAACTTCTGTAGGTGGCATGTTTCAGAGTTATATCTGAAGTCTGAGGTGTAGAGGGTGAACAGGAAGGGGGACAGGACCGTACCCTGGGGGGCCCCTGTGTTGCTAACTGCCCGTTCTGACACACAGCTCTGTAGTCGCACAAATTGTGGCCTACCGGTCAGGTAGTCCGTGACCCAGGAGACTAAGGGTGCTTCCACTTTCATCCTCCTCATCTTCTCACCCAGTAGCAGGGGCTGAATGGTATTGAAGGCACTGGAGAAGTCAAAAAACATGACCCTCACAGTGCAACCTGCGTTGTCCAGGTGAGAGTAGGCCCTCTGCAGAAGGTAGATGATTGCATCATCCACCCCGATGTTGCGCTGGTATGCAAACTGCAGGGGGTCCATTGATGCACACACCAGGGGTCTGAGGTGAGCGAGGACTAACCTTTCCAGGGTCTTCATGATGTGGGATGTTAGCGCTACAGGTCTGAAGTCATTCAGGACAGTGGGGTGTGCCTTCTTGGGCACTGGGACGAGGCAGGATGTTTTCCACAGCACAGGGACCCTTTCTAGGCTCAGGCTAAGGTTGAAAAGACGCTGGAGTATTCCACACAGTTGGTCAGCACAGACCCTCAGCACCCTTGGGCTGATGCCATCAGGGCCCGCCGCTTTCCACTGGTGTAGTCTCTCCAGCTCTCTCTTCACTTGGTTGGTGGTGAAAGCCAGCCCAGGTAGGGAGGTGGGGGGAAGGGGGGTGTTGAGGATCAGTCCAGGGGGGGCAGGGGCGGAGGTGGGGTCACTGATTGTCTCAGCAGAGGTGCTGTGAGCAAAGTGGGGGTGGGATAGCCGTGAGGGTGTGTGGTCTGGGGAGCTGGAGGGGAGGTGGACAGGGCCAGTATCGAACCTGTTAAAAAATTGGTTCAGCTCATTGGCTCTGTCCTGGGTCCCCTCCGTCTGCCCACTGTTTGCCTTTTTGAAGCCAGTGATATTTCTCATACCCTTCCACACCTCTCTCACCTGGCTCTGCCTCAGCTTGTCCTCCATCTTCTCCTTATACACTCTCTTCCCCTCAGCAATCCGCAACTTCAGCTCCCTCTGGACGCATTTCAATTTGTCCTTGTCCTTCTCCTTGAAGGCCCTCTTCTTCTCATTCAGCAGGGCCTTCAGGTCGCTGGTGACCCAGGGTTTATTGTTGGGGAAACAGCGTACCTTCCTGGTGGATACAGTGTTGTCTACACAAAAATTAATATAGTCTGTTATGCAGTCAGTAAGTCCATCGATGTCCTCCCCATGAGCCTCACAGAGCACATCCCAGTCTGTTGTTTCAAAGCAGTCCTGTAGGGCCTCATTCGCCTCCGGGGACCATCTCCTAATAGTCCTGGTGGTTGCAGGCTGCTGTTGGACCATAGGCCTGTAGAGTGGGGTGAGGTGGACAAGGTTGTGATCCGATCTACCGAGGGGAGGGAGTGCAGTGGAGTTGTATGCATCCTTCACATTAGCATATAACAAGTCCAGAGTTTTATTATTCCTGGTTGGGCACTTCACGAACTGTTTGAACGTGGGCAGCGTTGAAGAGAGAGATGCATGGTTAAAATCCCCCGAAATGGCAAAGAAAGCACTGGGATGCGCTGTCTGTAACCTCGCGATAACAGAATGGATGACGTCACACGCTGCGTTTGCGTCAGCAGAGGGCGGGATGTAAACAATAACAGCAATGGCCGCCGTGAATTCCCTCGGTAGATAGTAGGGTCTCAGGCTAACGGCTAGCAGTTCAATGTCCGGGCTACAAAACTTTTCCTTAAGAGTAATATGGTTCGGATGACACCATCTGTTGTTAACTAATAAAGCCAGCCCACCACCCTTACTCTTACCGGAAGAGACGCGATCCCTGTCCGCTCTGATGGTCTGGAAACCGTCGATAGTGACGTTCTGTATGGGGATGTTACCGTTCAGCCAAGTCTCAGTAAAACACATTAGGCTCGTTTCACGATAGATCCTTTGTCCACGAACAAGTCCCGCCAACTCATCCATCTTGTTATGTAGACACCTCACATTGCCCATAATAATAGATGGTATAGCCGGCTTGTACTTGAACCTCCTCCGCTTTGCCTTACATTTCAATCCCGCCCTGCGTCCACGGCGTCGTCTTTTCAATTCGTCCGGAATATCAAACTTTTCCCTGGGGAGCAGCAGCGCTGCGTGGGCTAAATCCAGGAGCTGGGCTCTGTTGTAAACAATAACAGTTGACGACTCCTGTCGACGTTCAGCTGCGATAAAATCCATAAAATCCATAATCCTGAACTGTTATAGGTCGACTGTAGCCAAATAAAAAAATAAAGCTAAAGAAAATAGACGAAAATAGACGAAAGAAAACAAACTAAAACAACAATTAATGCACGAACAACGGGAGCTGCTTAAAAGGCGACCACTCAGTGCGGCGCCAGGTTAATGTCCTGCTCCTACTTTGTTCTGTCCCTTTCCACACTGCTAACGCCAGAGGAAGGACTGAAAAAGCATTTAACAGATTACTGTGAAGTAATATAATGATGATTCATGTTTACTATTACCTGTTTTTTTGTTCGTGTTTTGAAATGATACTTCATTACTATAATGATTATCAATAAGCCTTAACATTAATTCAGTCACCTCTGGTGGAGAGAAACGTATTTTCCTGGTACATTCATTGTCAAATTCATCAACCAGCATGGAGGGGCATGTTGAGGTACATTTTCTAACCCAGGGTTGCATGATGTAATTTATTGGCAGGCTGGAAGATGCAGCCGTCTTTTCTATTCCGAGGTTGTTTAC
The DNA here is from genome assembly GCA_023634145.1 of Thymallus thymallus. NCBI lineage: Eukaryota > Metazoa > Chordata > Actinopteri > Salmoniformes > Salmonidae > Thymallus > Thymallus thymallus. The sequence goes on from CM042397.1 coordinate 2,602,635, forward strand.
TGTCAATATGAAATATTAATAAAATGTTTAATAATGCATTTCTACTAGAGTTGAGGTTAGCGTGTCTGACTAGTGATCATTTGTCCGGGGATCAATACCTGCTATGGTCCCAGCTTTCTGCTCTCCCCAAAGCAACACAGGCCTAATACGAGATATATAGCTAACTAAAGTAATGAGTGATCATTTTAGAAAATCATGGGACATATAGTCTTTGGTTGCATGCTATTTTATGTCAATCATATTGCTGCTTGTAGCCTATAACTGATGCTTCATGGTCTTATGCTGCCATCTATTGGAAATATTTAGCAATTAAAAGTTATTAATTCACGTACAGACATTGGTGAGGCAGCGGAGAATGTATTTTCTTGTTAATTCCTGATATCAGTATCAAATCATCTATTCCTGCCGATTGCTGGACTTTCACATAGAGGTTACTACTGTAGGTCACCCAGTTCAACTGGACTTTCACATAGAGGTTACTACTGTAGGTCACCCAGTTCAACTGGACTTTCACATAGAGGTTACTACTGTAGGTCACCCAGTTCAACTGGACTTTCACATAGAGGTTACTACTGTAGGTCACCCAGTTCAACTGGACTTTCACATAGAGGTTACTACTGTAGGTCACCCAGTTCAACTGGACTTTCACATAGAGGTTACTACTGTAGGTCACCCAGTTCAACTGGACTTTTACATAGAGGTTACTACTGTAGGTCACCCAGTTCAACTGGACTTTCACATAGAGGTTACTACTGTAGGTCACCCAGTTCAACTGGACTTTCACATAGAGGTTACTACTATAGGTCACCCAGTTCAACTGGACTTTCACATAGAGGTTACTACTGTAGGTCACCCAGTTCAACTGGACTTTCACATAGAGGTTACTATTGTAGGTCACCCAGTTCAACTGGACTTTCACATAGAGGTTACTACTGTAGGTCACCCAGTTCAACTGGACTTTCACATAGAGGTTACTACTGTAGGTCACCCAGTTCAACTGGACTTTCACATAGAGGTTACTACTGTAGGTCACCCAGTTCAACTGGACTTTCACATAGAGGTTACTACTGTAGGTCACCCAGTTCAACTGGACTTTCACATAGAGGTTACTACTGTAGGTCACCCAGTTCAACTGGACTTTCACATAGAGGTTACTACTGTAGGTCACCCAGTTCAACTGGACTTTCACATAGAGGTTACTACTGTAGGTCACCCAGTTCAACTGGACTTTCACATAGAGGTTACTACTGTAGGTCACCCAGTTCAACTGGACTTTCACATAGAGGTTACTACTGTAGGTCACCCAGTTCAACTGGACTTTCACATAGAGGTTACTACTATAGGTCACCCAGTTCAACTGGACTTTCACATAGAGGTTACTACTGTAGGTCACCCAGTTCAACTGGACTTTCACATAGAGGTTACTATTGTAGGTCACCCAGTTCAACTGGACTTTCACATAGAGGTTACTACTGTAGGTCACCCAGTTCAACTGGACTTTCACATAGAGGTTACTACTGTAGGTCACCCAGTTCAACTGGACTTTCACATAGAGGTTACTACTGTAGGTCACCCAGTTCAACTGGACTTTCACATAGAGGTTACTACTGTAGGTCACCCAGTTCAACTGGACTTTCACATAGAGGTTACTACTGTAGGTCACCCAGTTCAACTGGACTTTTACATAGAGGTTACTACTGTAGGTCACCCAGTTCAACTGGACTTTCACATAGAGGTTACTACTGTAGGTCACCCAGTTCAACTGGACTTTCACATAGAGGTTACTACTATAGGTCACCCAGTTCAACTGGACTTTCACATAGAGGTTACTACTGTAGGTCACCCAGTTCAACTGGACTTTCACATAGAGGTTACTACTGTAGGTCACCCAGTTCAACTGGACTTTCACATAGAGGTTACTATTGTAGGTCACCCAGTTCAACTGGACTTTCACATAGAGGTTACTACTGTAGGTCACCCAGTTCAACTGGACTTTCACATAGAGGTTACTACTGTAGGTCACCCAGTTCAACTGGACTTTCACATAGAGATTACTACTGTAGGTCACCCAGTTCAACTGGACTTTCACATAGAGGTTACTACTGTAGGTCACCCAGTTCAACTGGACTTTCACATAGAGGTTACTACTGTAGGTCACCCAGTTCAACTGGACTTTCACATAGAGGTTACTACTGTAGGTCACCCAGTTCAACTGGACTTTCACATAGAGGTTACTACTGTAGGTCACCCAGTTCAACTGGACTTTCACATAGAGGTTACTACTGTAGGTCACCCAGTTCAACTGGACTTTTACATAGAGGTTACTACTGTAGGTCACCCAGTTCAACTGGACTTTCACATAGAGGTTACTACTGTAGGTCACCCAGTTCAACTGGACTTTCACATAGAGGTTACTACTGTAGGTCACCCAGTTCAACTGGACTTTCACATAGAGGTTGCTACTGTAGGTCACCCAGTTCAACTGGACTTTCACATAGAGGTTACTACTGTAGGTCACCCAGTTCAACTGGACTTTCACATAGAGGTTACTACTGTAGGTCACCCAGTTCAACTGGACTTTTACATAGAGGTTACTACTGTAGGTCACCCAGTTCAACTGGACTTTCACATAGATAATAATATTATTACTAAAATAGTTTCTAAAAGTGTTCTAGGCTACCCTACCCTAGAATTAGGGTTAAGGGTTAAGGGTTAGGGTTAAGTCTAAAATAGGTTATACGTAGGGTTAGAGTTTCTGTATAGTACTTTGTGATATCTGCTGATGTAAAAAGGCCTTTATAAATACATTTGATTGATTGATTGTTAGGTTTAGGGTTTTTAATACAAAGAACAGTATGGGTGTACAGCTCTCTTGCTCCTCCCTGTGGCCTTCTGTGGTACTACATACTTCATTCATGACACCTACTAATATAAACTAGCAACTGTGTCAGATCTACAAATCAATGAGCTACACCTATCCATTTGGTTTATAACTCAGTGAATCTGCTCAACATTCGCTCAATTTGATGCCTACGAACAAAGATGTCGATGCATATCAAATTACCCAGCAGCCATTTAGAAGCAACAAGTCATGTTATTTCTTAATTTAAAAAATTATTTGGCTGTTTAAATCGGCCACATGTTGAAAAAGACGACAGGGACATGCGTTTTTGTGAAAACAAATATTGTTAACCATGACCAGAAAACGCAGGTCTCCACAATGTTTAAACAGGAGAACAGTAGCCACTCTCACAAAGTATCTATAACCTTGTTAATAATAAGTCACTTGAGGAAAGGATTCAAAGTTATCTCAGTCAGGTCTCATTGATAACAATAGTTAAGCTGACATTGTGACACAGAACAATGATCTGGGAATAGAACGTTCTGAAGGAGAGTTGTTAACAATAGTAAAGCTGCCATTGTGACTCAGAACAATGAGCTGGGAATAGAACGTTCTGAAGGAGAGTTGATAACACGGTGCTCAGTAGAACCAAGAACAGCTGGCAGGGTAAAAAATGCACTAAAATAAGGCCTGTTTTTACATGATTACTTCATAACTAGAGACAAGGTAATATTATGAAACTGGACTCCATGGTGAATGAAATTAACTAGTTTTTATCAGAAAAAAGATTTGTTACAAATGGAATGTGTCCAGCCTACTTGAGGCGCCCCGAAAATAATATTCAAAAGATCGGTCCTTGGACACAGAGGGGTTAAACACTAATGTTACCGTCCATCTAGTGAAGAGAGGAGAACCAGACAGAGGAATCCAGCATCCGTCAACGAGAGAGGGAGAAGCCATCCACAGGATTTAACAGGTGGAAGAAATAACCGTGGAGCTCCATCTGTCCACAAGAAATGCAGGCAGCCGGTGATGATGTAGTGGTAGCTAAAATAACTAGGATGCTGCTGGTAGAGTAGCTAGGATAACTAGGATGCTGCTGGTAGAGTAGCTAGGATAACTAGGATGCTGCTGGTAGAGTAGCTAGGATAACTAGGATGCTGCTGGTAGAGTAGCTATGATAACTAGGATACTGCTGGTAGAGTAGCTAAGATAACTAGGATGCTGCTGGTAGAGTAGCTAAGATAACTAGGATGCTGCTGGTAGAGTAGCTAGGATAACTAGGATGCTGCTGGTAGAGTAGCTAGGATAACTAGGATGCTGCTGGTAGAGTAGCTAAGATAACTAGGATGCTGCTGGTAGAGTAGCTAAGATAACTAGGATGCTGCTGGTAGAGTAGCTAGGATGACTAGGATGCTGCTGGTAGAGTAGCTATGATAACTAGGATGCTGCTGGTAGAGTAGCTAAGATAACTAGGATGCTGCTGGTCGAGTAACTAGGATAACTAGGATGCTGCTGGTAGAGTAGCTAAGATAACTAGGATGCTGCTGGTAGAGTAGCTAGGATAACTAGGATGCTGCTGGTAGAGTAGCTAAGATAACTAGGATGCTGCTGGTAGAGTAGCTAGGATAACTAGGATGCTGCTGGTAGAGTAGCTAAGATAACTAGGATGCTGCTGGTAGAGTAGCTAGCTAGCTTATCTAGCTGTACCGACTAGAACCACAAAATGAAACAAGGATAGAGAGTGAAAAGGATCTGTCTACAATCATACTGTCTCTGACCGTAAAGCAACAAGCTAATGGAACAATAAACTTTGGTGTCTCCACACTATAGTGAACTCCGTCCATCACCTCAGCCCACTCTGCACATAACTGGACAAAGCGTCTCAAAGTAGATAATTGGTTGTATAAGTGCTGAGAATAAAGTGCTGGGTATAAATTAAAGATATTCATGAAACCTCTAGTCCCAAATAGTCAGCAGATATTTAGGACACCTCATGATCTGTCCTAACCAGTTAAGAGTTAACAGAAGGTATCTTGATAACATCATGATCTGTCCTAACCAGTTAAGAGTTAACAGAAGGTATCTTGATAACATCATGATCTGTCCTAACCAGTTAAGAGTTAACAGAAGGTATCTTGATAACATCATGATCTGTCCTAACCAGTTAAGAGTTAACAGAAGGTATCTTGATAACATCATGATCTGTCCTAACCAGTTAAGAGTTAACAGAAGGTATCTTGATAACATCATGATCTGTCCTAACCAGTTAAGAGTTAACAGAAGGTATCTTGATAACCTCATGATCTGTCCTAACCAGTTAAGAGTTAACAGAAGGTATCTTGATAACATCATGATCTGTCCTAACCAGTTAAGAGTTAACAGAAGGTATCTTGATAACATCATGATCTGTCCTAACCAGTTAAGAGTTAACAGAAGGTATCTTGATAACATCATGATCTGTCCTAACCAGTTAAGAGTTAACAGAAGGTATCTTGATAACATCATGATCTGTCCTAACCAGTTAAGAGTTAACAGAAGGTATCTTGATAACATCATGATCTGTCCTAACCAGTTAAGAGTTAACAGAAGGTATCTTGATAACATCATGATCTGTCCTAACCAGTTAAGAGTTAACAGAAGGTATCTTGATAACCTCATGATCTGTCCTAACCAGTTAAGAGTTAACAGAAGGTATCTTGATAACATCCTGATCAGTCCTAACCAGTTAATAGTTAACAGAAGGTATCTTGATAACCTCATGATCTGTCCTAACCAGTTAAGAGTTAACAGAAGGTATCTTGATAACATCATGATCTGTGCTAACCAGTTAAGAGTTAACAGAAGGTATCTTGATAACATCATGATCTGTCCTAACCAGTTAAGAGTTAACAGAAGGTATCTTGATAACATCATGATCTGTCCTAACCAGTTAAGAGTTAACAGAAGGTATCTTGATAACATCATGATCTGTCCTAACCAGTTAAGAGTTAACAGAAGGTATCTTGATAACATCATGATCTGTCCTAACCAGTTAAGAGTTAACAGAAGGTATCTTGATAACATCATGATCTGTCCTAACCAGTTAAGAGTTAACAGAAGGTATCTTGATAACATCATGATCTGTCCTAACCAGTTAAGAGTTAACAGAAGGTATCTTGATAACATCATGATCTGTCCTAACCAGTTAAGAGTTAACAGAAGGTATCTTGATAACAGGAAAATACAGCCAGTCAGTGGTTCCTGCACCACATGTAAATTGATTTGGAGTAGTTATAATAATGTTTAGATGTTTCTATATGATCAATCTATAAATAATATAGACCTACGTGCAACAGTATCTCTTCCACTCTTGACAATGATGTCTGTATAATCATTATGTAATTATGTAATATGTATAATATTGGATTTAGGTATAGGCGACATGGGTAGCCACTCAGTGGTGACATTTGCGTGATGGGTTTTCTATCGCTCATTTGCACGTCACGTCAATAAACCTTGTCGGAGTGGGAGCCCTGATTCTAGTTTGTTAGAGAGACAGGCTACTGCTTGGGAAGGTTCACCTAGGGAGCCATACAAGCTAGAACCACCACTGATGTTGGTGATTCCTAGTTAATCATTATATGACTTTTAACACACTATCTATGTTATCTATCTCTTCTGCTTTTGACAATGATGTCTGTATAATCATTATGTATAATAAGTATTGGTCATTCAATAGCCTAGTTAATCATTACATTACTTTTAACACACTATGTTTTGCTCAGTCTGGCAGTTACCCAGAACTATCAGAGGCTCTTCTCTTGTGGCTGCTGCTGATGACAACTGCATGTAAGTTGTTGTTCTACATCATAATGATGTCTGATAGCATTTTGTCAAATCAACTCCTGCTTATTTCTAAAGATTAACTCAGGTTTTCACCCATCATCTAATGAGTTGGAGCTTTGTCTCCCTGGCCACCAGTGTGTTTGTATATAATGAAGATAATAGTAATAATAATAATAATTAATTACACACATTACATTTTGGATAGATAGTACTCAGACATAGTGTTTACAGTAATGACTATTACCCATCATGAGCTGTTTTAATCCCACCCCTCTGCTACTCTCAGCCCCGCCCACCTATCTCCGTAGACCATCCTCTGTTGATTTCCACTTAACATATTTTTTTCAACTGTGCTGTGATGCATTTTTAACCTTTCTAGTTGCATAGTATCCACAGACTGTAAATTAAAGATACATATCTTTCATAAGAGTATTATTCTATTGTTGATTGACTGACTATGACTTTCCAAATCCACTGCTATTTCTAAGGAGAATTTAAAGTGAATATTGTGATTTTTCAACCATTCCTATTTTCCTAAAAATTATATTCTTAGCTAAACATATGACTATTTAATAGTAGTATCCATACTTCATAAATGGTACCATGCAGGGTTCTATATGGAACCATTTTGGTTCAGTGAAGAATAACCTCTAGAGGTCTGATCAAAGAACCCTATAAAAGGTTTCTATATAGAACATTTAGTGGTTCCATATATTAAGAAAGCAATAGAACCCTTTTTGGTTTAAACAGGAGTTATGGGTGTGTTGATATAAAAGTAATATTGTCAAAATTCAGCTCAGAATGAGTTAAAACAACCACATACTGAACCACAGTCAAATATACAGGATACTAACATTTTATTCCAGCTATATAGAATGAGTTAAAACAACCACATACTGAACCACAGTCAAATATACAGGATACTAGCATTTCATTCCAGCTATATAGAATGAGTTAAAACAACCACATACTGAACCACAGTCAAATATACAGGATACTAACATTTCATTCCATCTATATAGAATGAGTTAAAACAACCACATACTGAACCACAGTCAAATATACAGGATACTAACATTTCATTCCAGCTATATAGAATTAGTTAAAACAACCACATACTGAACCACAGTCAAATATACAGGATACTAACATTTCATTCCAGCTATATAGAATGAGTTAAAACAACCACATACTGAACCACAGTCAAATATACAGGATACTAACATTTCCTTCCAGCTATATAGAATGAGTTAAAAAAACCACATACTGAACCACAGTCAAATATACAGGATACTAACATTTCATTCCAGCTATATAGCGTTTTGCTAAACAAAACTTCATACACAAAAATCTATGAATTAAAATCTTAGAACAACATTATTTTACAGATAATCTCTGATGAAAAAGAACTAGTCTGAAAAAATTGTGGATATAACGTTTTAGAAATAAACTCTTTATAAATTCTTAAACAACATTGTCATCTCACCTCTTAACTTTGGTGTCATGTTCTCCAGAGAGACTCATTTTAGAGGCAGGGCCCCCCTCCTCTCTCTCCCCAGAGAGACTCATTTTAGAGGCAGGGCCCCCCTCCTCTCTCTCCCCAGAGAGACTCGTTTTAGAGGCAGGGCCCCCCTCCTCTCTCTCGCCAGAGAGACTCATTTTAGAGGCAGGGCCCCCCTCCTCTCTCTCCCCAGAGAGACTCATTTTAGAGCACTAACCCCTAAACAGAGATCCAGAATGTTAGTTGTGTTTAACACAGTGACAACTAATTATTGAATGTCAATTGTTCTCTTTATTCATTATCTCTTAGAAATAAAACATTTACTAACATACACATCCAAACAGTCAGGTGATTTAATGACATCACATGAGTCGCGACCCACCATAATGGTTGGGTGGCAGTTAGCCAAGTGGTTAGAGTGTTGGGCCAGTAACCAAAATGTTGCTGGTTTGAATCCCCAAGCCGACAAGGTGAAAAACCTGCCGATGTGTCCTTGAGCAAGGCACTTAACCCTAATTTGCTCCAGTGGCTGACCCTGTAGGAGTTGAAATACACATTAAAGCAATTAGCTGAGGTTTTTATTTGAATCTTCTACAATTCTATGCGTTTTGCCATAGAGCTGAGGTTTTTATTTGAATCTTCTACAATTCTATGCGTTTTGCCATAGAGCTGAGGTTTTTATTTGAATCTTCTACAATTCTATGCGTTTTGCCATAGAGCTGAGGTTTCTATTTGAATCTTCTACAATTCTATGCGTTTTGCCATAGAGCTGAGGTTTTTATTTGAATCTTCTACAATTCTATGCGTTTTGCCATAGAGCTGAGGTTTCTATTTGAATCTTCTACAATTCTATGCGTTTTGCCATAGAGCTGAGGTTTTTTTTCAGTTTTTCTGCGAATCTTCTACAATTCTACGCATTTTGTCAAGGCTAATGCTGTGTTCTTATACTCAAACATTATAACAAAATCAATGGAGGCTTAATTGTCTGGCTTTTATTCAGTTGATTACAAATTCTCAAAGATTCTAGGCTATTATTGAAAAATTTTGACATAATTTATATTTGGTTTAAGTCGTTTAAGTTTAAACTGGAAACTATATATTATATATATTATATAACTATATATTTTGCAATGTCATCCTGCGACCCACCTGGACCCACAAGTAGGTCCCGACAGTGTTCACATACAATACTAGTAGCAGGACTTATCACCTTCAAATGGGTTTTAATTCTAAATAACTGAGCATGTAGCGATATTAAATCCTACGGAGACCATCAGGTCATTTAGCAATATAAAGGATCATATCTCAAGACTACTCTGTCTATTGAATGTTAGACGACCTAACTTCATAATAGTTACCTTAGACCAGAGTCTGCCAGTCTTTCCTTCAAATCAACACATTTATCAGACTTCTAATTGCACAGGTTTCAACATCCATTTTGTAACTGCGTAGGCTACAAACTTATAAACAATTTAATATGAGGAAATCACATATTTTCTGACGGTCTTGAAGAGGAAGAAGCCTCTATTAAAAACTTCAAACACCTTTTTATATAAATCTCAAATACACTACAAGTTTTAAAGTCCCTACATTGCAGGAAAGTTCTCCTGCAAAAGGGTAATACAATTCAGATCCTACTTCTGTACAGAGATTGTCTTTATCTAAACCAAGGCAGTTTGAGTTAGTAGAAATGAAGTTGTAACTGTCAGCTGCTGTAAACCTATGTGATTGGATGTTATAGACCCCATCTGAACAGTTCCTTTCCACATGCTGTGGCCCGCCAACTGTACATCTGGTCCAGAGAGACTAAGGACTATACACTCTATGTTACACACCACATCAAGTCATCTCTAAACTGTATACTACCATCTGGTCCATAGAGATAAAATAAAATAAATCTCTCAGATATATTTATACTGATACTGTAAATGTGTACATCCACTGTATATCAACTGTATACACAATGTACTGTACTGCACTGTACTTATACCTCCACTGTATATCAACTGTATACACACTGTACTGTACTGTACTGTACTGTATTTGTATATCCACTGTATATCAACTGTATACACACTGTACTGTACTGTACTGTACTGTATTTGTATATCCACTGTATATCAACTGTATACACACTGTACTGTACTGCACTGTACTTATACCTCCACTGTATATCAACTGTATACACACTGTACTGTACTGTACTGTACTGTATTTGTATATCCACTGTATATCAACTGTATACACACTGTACTGTACTGTATTTGTATATCCACTGTATATTAACTGTATACACACTGTATTGTACTGTATTTGCATATCCACTGTATATTAACTGTATACACACTGTACTGTACTGTACTGTATATCCACTGTTCATTCTCTTATAGCTCTATACTCACTCTACCTAGTTGTGTATAATGTTGTACGTCAACTTTGTGTAAACTTCGCTGTCTGTGTTCTGTCTCTACATGTTGTCTATCACCAGCAGCATTATGTGTACAAATATAGGATCTTAATTTGATCACACCCACTGCAGAAGAACTTTCCTGCAATGCAGGACATTTAAAACTTGTAATGTATTTGAGGTATAAAAAGGATTCTGAAGTTTGTAATTTCCACTTAGAAATGTCAGTCTTGAGTTTCCCTTTCAGAAAATGTATCAACCCCTACAAAAATGTCCATTAATTAAAATCCACATAATAATTCACATGTTCTGTTGCTGCAGGAATATTTTCCTTTTGTAGCAAACTGGCTGAGATTAAGATCCTACATCTGGATGTTTAAATGTACTTGGTGAATAAATGTTGGTGTACTTCTTTTTGGTTACTGATGTAGTAAACAAAAAAGGAGTACACCACATCAGTCACTGGCTTTATCAATAAGTGCATTGAGGACGTCGTCCCCACAGTGACTGTACGTACATACCCCAACCAGAAACCATGAATTACAGGCAACATCCGCACTGAGCTAAAGGGTAGAGCTGTCACCTTCAAGGAGCGGGACTCTATCCCGAACGCTTATAAGAAATCCCGCTACGCCCTCAAACAAACCATCAAACAGGCAAAATAAGAGCTTTAAACAGGTCAACATCCACAAGGCCGCTGGGCTAGACGGATTACCAGGACGTGTACTCCGAGCATTCACTGACCAACTGGCAAGTGTCTTCACTGACATTTTCAACATGTCCCTGATTGAGTCTGTAATACCAACATGTTTCAAGCAGACCACCATAGTCCCTGTGCCCAAGAACACTAAGGTAACCTGCCTAAATGACTACAGACCCGTAGCACTCACGTCTGTAGCCATGAAGTGCTTTGAAAGGCTGGTCATGGATCACATTAATGCCATTATCCCAGAAACCCTAGTTAACCCCACTCCAAATTGCATACCGCTCAAACAGATCCACAGATGATTTAATCTCTATTGCACTCCACACTGCCCTTTCCCACCTGGACAAAAGGAACACCTATGTGAGAATGCTATCCATTGACTACAGCGTTCAACAGCATAGTGCCCTCAAAGCTCATCACCAAGCTAAGGATCCTGGGACTAAACACCTCCTTCTGCAACCGCCTCCAGGTGGTAAGGGTAGGACACAACACATCTGCCACGCTGATCCTCAACACTGGGGTCCCTCAGGGGTGCGTGCTCAGTCCCCTCCTGTAGTCCCTGTTCACCCATGACTGCATAGCCAGGCACGACTCCAACACCATAATTAAGTTTGCAGATGACACAACAGTGGTAGGCCTGATCACGGACAACAACGAGACAGCCTATAGGGAGGAAGTCAGAGACCTGGCCATGGTGCCAGGACAACAACCTCTCCCTCAACGTAATCAAAACAAAGGAGATGATTGTGGACTACAGGAAAAGAAGGAGGACCGAGCACGCCCCCATTCTCATCGACGGGGCTGCAGTGGAGCAGGTTGTCCACATCACCAACAAACTAGAATGGTCCAAAGACAGTCGTGAAGAGGGCACGACAAAGCCTATTCCCCCTCAGGAGACTGAAAAGATTTGGCTTGGGTCCTCAGATCCTCAAAAGATTCTACAGCTGCAACATCGAGATCATCCTGACTGGCTGCATCACTGCCTGGTACGGCAACTGCTCGGCCTCCGATCGCAAGGCACTACAGAGGGTAGTGCGTACGGCCCAGTACATCACTGGGGCCAAGCTTCCTGCCATACCAGGCGGTGTCAGAGGAAGGCCCTTAAAATGTTCAAAGACTCCAGCCACCCCAGTCATGGACTGTTCTCTCTGCTTTTGGAAAAGCAGTCCAGGTGAAGCTGGTTGAGAGAATGCCAAGAGTGTGCAAAGCTGTCATCGAGTCAAAGGGTGGCAACTTTGAAGAATCTTAAATCTAAAATTTATTTGAACACTTTTTTGGTTACTACATGATTCCATATGTGTTATTTCAAAGTTTTGATGTCTTCACTATTATTCCTCAATGTAGAAAATAGTAAAAATAAAGAAAACCCATTGAACGAGTAGGTGTGTCCAAACTTTGGACTGGTACTGTATATGCAAATAGAACATTGCTATATGTGTATTTGTACCATTCACTTTGAACTGGACTGTTTTTACAGCAACAGCGGTCATGAGTATTGTGTCCCTCACACACTGTTTATGCAACAATGCATAAACAGTTTGCTCCAAACACTGTTCAAGGTGACCTAAACAGTTTCCGTTGCCAAACGTTTTGCTACGGTGGGCGCTAATGAATACACATAACCTGTTTTGAGGAAGTATAATCTGTGGAGGGAGCTGAAGGTTCGAGTTGCCAAACGTCAGCCTAGAAACCTTGGAGAAGATATGCAAAGAGGAGTGGGACAAAATCCCTCCCGAGATGTGTGCAAACCTGGTGGCCAACTACAAGAAACGTCTGACCTCTGTGATTGCCAACAAGAGTTTTGCCACCAAGTACTAAGTCATGTTTTGCAGAGGGGTCAAATACTTCACTCATTAAAATGCAAATCAATTACTAACATTTTTGACATGGATTTTTCTGTTGATATTCTGTCTCTCACTGTTCAAATAAACCTACCATTAATATTATAGACTGATAATTTCTTTTGTCAGTGGGCAAACGAACAAAATCAACAGGGGATCAAATACTTTTTTCCCTCACTGTGAATGGACAAATTCATCCCCCGAATCTAATTTATATCGAAAACATTTTAAGGGGAGTAGGCCTATTATAACACTCTGTCCACAAAAACATGAATCAACTATATTAATACACATAACAATATCATCAACTATATTAATACACATAACAATATCATCAACTATATTAATACACATAACAATATCATCAACTATATTAATACACATAACAATATCATCAACTATATTAATACATATAATAATATCATCAACTATATTAATACACATAACAATATCATCAACTATATTAATACACATAACAATATCATCAACTATATTAATACACATAACAATATCATCAACTATATTAATACACATAACAATATCATCAACTATATTAATACACATAACAATATCATCAACTATATTAATACATATAATAATATCATCAACTATATTAATACACATAACAATATCATCAACTATATTAATACACATAACAATATCATCAACTATATTAAAACACATAACAATATCATCAACTATATTAATACACATAACAATATCATCAACTATATTAATACACATAACAATATCATCAACTATATTAATACACATAACAATATCATCAACTATATTAATACACATAACAATATCATCAACTATATTAATACATATAATAATATCATCAACTATATTAATACACATAACAATATCATCAACTATATTAATACACATAACAATATCATCAACTATATTAATACACATAACAATATCATCAACTATATTAATACACATAACAATATCATCAACTATATTAATACACATAACAATATCATCAACTATATTAATATACATAACAATGGTTGTCTTACCTTTTATCTCTCTCTCAACAGAAGCAGAGTCTGGAATAATCATTCTGTCGTACAAAGTTACTTTTGTTTGCTCAACTCATTTCCATATCAGGTTCAGCCAGTTCCCTCTCCCACTCCCTCTCTCCTTATAGCTCTTACACTGTGCCTTGGCAGACATTCTACAAGTGTCTGGAACTACATTAACCTTTCATTTGAGGCAGGTCCAGTGTAGCTCAGTTGGTAGAGCATGGGGCTAGCAGCACTAGGATTGTGGGTTTGATTCCCACAGGGGACCAGTACTGAAAAATAAAATGTATGAAAATCTATGCACTCACTACTGTAAGTCACTCTGGATAAGATAGTCTGCTAAATGACTAGAATGTATGTAAGAGACATGATTGTATGAAATCTATGTCAGTGTAGACCAGCATAAAGAACAGATCTATGTCAATGTAGACCAGCATAAAGTACAGATCTATGACAGTGTAGACCAGCATAAAGAACATATCTATATCAGTGTAGACCAGCGAAAAGAACACATCTATGTCAATGTAGACCAGCATAAAGTACAAGAACAGATATATGACAGTGTAGACCAGCATAAAGTACAATAACAGATCTATGTCAATGTATACCAACATAAAGAACAGATCTATGTCAATGTAGACCAGCATAAAGTACTAGAACAGGTCAATGTATACCAGCATAAAGAACATATCTATGTCAATGTAGACCAGCATAAAGCACAAGAACAGATATATGACAATGTAGACCAGCATAAAGTACGAGAACAGGTCAATGTAGACCAATATAAAGAACAGATATATGTCATTGTAGACCAGCATAAAGTACAAGAACAGATACAGTTGAAGTCGGAAGTTTACATACACCTTATCCAAATACATTTAAACTCTGTTTTTCACATTTCCTGACATTTAATCCTAATAAAAATTCCCTGTCTTAGGTCAGTTAGGATCACCACTTTATTTTAAGAATGTGAAATGTCAGAAAAATAGTAGAGAGAATGATTTATTTCAGCATTTATTTCTTTCATCACATTCCCAGTGGGTCAGAAGTTTTGGGTAGCCTTCCACAAGCTTCCCACAATAAATTGGGTTTATTTTGGTCCATTCCTCCTGACAGAACTGGTGTAACTGAGTCAGGGTTGTAGGCCTCCTTGCTTGCACACGCTGTAGACCAGCATAAAGAACAGATCTATGTTAACGTAGACCAGCATAGAGTAAGAGAACAGATCTATGTCAATGTAGACCAGCATAAAGTACAAGAACAGATCTATGTCAATGTAGACCAGCATAAAGATCTATGTCAATATCCTTCATTCATATTACCTTTAACTACAGAATATCTCACCACCGTGAGTTTCCATCTCCTCCCCTCTATCCTTCATTCATATTACCTTTAACTACAGAATATCTCACCACCGTATTTCCATCTCATTCATATTACCTTTAACTACAGAATATCTCACCACCGTATTTCCATCTCCTCCCCTCTATCCTTCATTCATATTACATTTAACTACAGAATATCTCACCACCGTGAGTTTCCATCTCCTCCCCTCTATCCTTCATTCATATTACCTTTAACTACAGAATATCTCACCACCGTGAGTTTCCATCTCCTCCCCTCTATCCTTCATTCATATTACCTTTAACTACAGAATATCTCACCACCGTGAGTTTCCATCTCCTCCCCTCTATCCTTCATTCATATTACCTTTAACTACAGAATATCTCACCACCGTGAGTTTCCATCTCCTCCCCTCTATCCTTCATTCATATTACCTTTAACTACAGAATATCTCACCACCGTGAGTTTCCATCTCCTCCCCTCTATCCTTCATTCATATTACATTTAACTACAGAATATCTCACCACCATGAGTTTCCATCTCCTCCCCTCTATCCTTCATTCATATTACCTTTAACTACAGAATATCTCACCACCGTGAGTTTCCATCTCCTCCCCTCTATCCTTCATTCATATTACATTTAACTACAGAATATCTCACCACCGTGAGTTTCCATCTCCTCCCCTCTATCCAGAGCCGGCCCAAGGCATAAGCGAACTAAGCGGCCAAGAGCACATGAAATGACAACTTGAATTTTTAAAATATATAATGTCAATTGTAATTATAGAAAAACTCAATATTAAACACAATATGATGTTAACGAGCTGTCAATCTAATACTACTGGTTTAATCAATGCCTCTGACAGCAGCCGATACAGAAACCAGTCATTTTATTAGAGAACTGTCAATCTAATACTACTGGTTTAATCAATGCCTCTGACAGCAGCCGATACAGAAACCAGTCATTTTATTAGAGGACTGTCAATCTAATACTACTGGTTTAATCAATGCCTCTGACAGCAGCCGATACAGAAACCAGTCATTTTATTAGAGAACTGTCAATCTAATACTACTGGTTTAATCAATGCCTCTGACAGCAGCCGATACAGAAACCAGTCATTTTATTAGAGAACTGTCAATCTAATACTACTGGTTTAATCAATGCCTCTGACAGCAGCCGATACAGAAACCAGTCATTTTATTAGAGAACTGTCAATCTAATACTACTGGTTTAATCAATGCCTCTGACAGCAGCCGATACAGAAACCAGTCATTTTATTAGAGAACTGTCAATCTAATACTACTGGTTTAATCAATGCCTCTGACAGCAGCCGATACAGAAACCAGTCATTTTATTAGAGAACTGTCAATCTAATACTACTGGTTTAATCAATGCCTCTGACAGCAGCCGATACAGAAACCAGTCATTTTATTAGAGAACTGTCAATCTAATACTACTGGTTTAATCAATGCCTCTGACAGCAGCCGATACAGAAACCAGTCATTTTATTAGAGGACTGTCAATCTAATACTACTGGTTTAATCAATGCCTCTGACAGCAGCCGATACAGAAACCAGTCATTTTATTAGAGAACTGTCAATCTAATACTACTGGTTTAATCAATGCCTCTGACAGCAGCCGATACAGAAATCAGTCATTTTATTAGAGAGCTGTCAATCTAATACTACTGGTTTAATCAATGCCTCTGACAGCAGCCGATACAGAAACCAGTCATTTTATTAGAGAACTGTCAATCTAATACTACTGGTTTAATCAATGCCTCTGACAGCAGCCGAT
This sequence comes from Thymallus thymallus, assembly GCA_023634145.1. Classification (NCBI taxonomy): domain Eukaryota; kingdom Metazoa; phylum Chordata; class Actinopteri; order Salmoniformes; family Salmonidae; genus Thymallus; species Thymallus thymallus. The sequence goes on from CM042397.1 coordinate 2,619,939, forward strand.
ACAGAAACCAGTCATTTTATTCCAGAACTATCAGCAGAAATCTTAGATACCAATTACACAGTGCAACGGCGCCTGACAAGCAATGTCACAAAAAAGGACATATTCCTCTGGTGCAGAGAAAAGGAAAAAGAAGAAAACCGAGGAAGAGAAAAAGCAGCAAGATAAAGGTATGTTTGCATGACTAATTACAGTATTTTACCATAAACATTCATTGACTGTCTAGATAGATCTGTCAAACAAGCCTTCGGTTCAGTCAATGTATGTTCAACTAACGTTAGCTAGCTAGTTATAATTTTAATCTAATATTAGATAACAAAATATAACAGTAGCTAGGTTCACCCCGTTAAAACCGATTTCATCTTAAATCCACCTAGGTGAATGTATAATAGCAAGAGAAATTTAGATCGGCATTGTCATTGAACGTTGCTATATGCTAGCTAGGCTATGTTGCAAGCTAACGCGTTAGCTGGCTAGCTGTTAGTTAACATAGCCTAGGCAGCATAGGAAGCATAGCTTCATGTTTTAGGAAAGTTCACATTTGAAAAAGCATCTGTAAATAGCCTTGACATATTAATATATTATAATACAACATATGACTAAGGTAGTTCTATGTAACCGGGTGGTATGGGCTCAGATCACGGCCCTAGCTACCAACAGGTGTTTAATAGTGAGTGATTGGGGAGGGCAGCACATTCAATGGTTTGCTGTGCAGTCAACCGGTCCTTTGTATGAGCAGCTAGCAACACGCGGTGCGCTGCTGGCTACGAGAGGCTGCATCAGTCGGAGGTGTGAACGCGTGTGACAACGATGTGAGGTAGCGTGTGTAAACGGAGGACATGGTGGGACATTTTAGGAGGTACGTGTTTGTGTGCGTGCTTTGTGTTTTAAGTAATGGGTATAATGTATTGTTGGAGAATGCTAATGTTGCTGTGCTGGTGTTGTTGCAGAGATTGGCCCATGTCTCTGTTATAAAGTACTGACTGATTCTGATCTATTCTGTAAACAATCCAGACCCTTTATAGTATTTGCACTTCTGATATTTTCTATAGGCTACAATAAACTATTTTTGTATAAAGTGATTACCGGTATTACATAAATACTATAAAGTTGTTGTCTTCTGTGTAAAAATAACTTGTTAATGGGTATATATTTAATAATAATGTTCTGTTCCATAAACTTGGTACTGATGACAGCTTAACGATATTTACATTAACCTACCATTTTGGGGTCTTTGCTATTATATTCCAAAATCATTATGCCTCAATTAGCTAGTTATAGATTAAGAGTTGTTGTTTCAGTTGTACAGATAGCTTGCTGCTGTGTATAATCATTTATGTTGTTAAAATAACAGTCTGTTCCATCAACTGTGTACTCTTTTGAAACTTCCCTAGGAGCACTGTTGAAATATTTTGGAGGTGGGGCACTAAGCCACCTGCCCCAAGTACCAGTGTTACAGTGGATGATGATGCAGCAGGTGAGTTTTCAACAATCCCAGATCAATGTATTTATAGAGATAAATCATGGGAGATCTTTTTTTATTTTTGACAGACAGTTGCATTACCTTCCAATATGACTTCTAACATTTAATATTATAATAATTATTATTATAGTCATAATTATTATATGCGAGGAGCACTTTATCAGCACCTGCATCCACTGATCCTACTGTTCCTTCCATGTCTGTTTCAACCTCAGCGGATGTGGCAGGTAAGTTAACAGCACAGCAGAGATAAAGGAACCCTTCTTGGGATTTCTCCTAGCTCCTGAATCTACTGGTCTAGTCTTGTCCACACTAATTCTTAACAGGCTTGAAGAATTGAACGTCCCTTTCCAGGACTGTAGGGGACAATCGTATGACAATGGTGCAAACATGAAGGGCAACAATAAAGGTGTGCAGGCTAGGCTGTTAGCAAAACATCCATGTGCTTTTTATGTGCCTTGTGGAGCACAAACCTTAAATCTAATGATTTCAGATGCTGCTAAAGCGTCCAGGGATGCCACTTTTTTTTGGGAAATGTGGAAAAACTTTACAGACTCTTCTCAGGTTCTCCTCAAAGGTGGGCCATCTTGCAGAAGAATGTGGACGTCACACTCAAGTCCTGGAGTGGGGAGATATATACAGTGGGGAGAACAAGTATTTGATACACTGCCGAATTTGCATGTTTTCCTACTTACAAAGCATGTAGAGGACTGTACTTTTTATCATACGTACACTTCAACTGTGAGAGACTGAATCCAGAAAATCACATTGTATAATTTTTAAATAATTAAATAATCGTCTGAAATGTCATTCGTGGTCTTATGATGTCATCTATTGGATTTATTTAGTAACTGCAGTAGAACTGAATAAAGTGTGATTCTTTACTAAAGTAGTAATTACTCAGAATTACTAAATATAAAATGTTCTTGTTCATTTTACCACTTAGAACCATACAATAACCATTTATAGCAGAACAAACAATGAAGCTGATATAAACCAGAAACACCATACATTTAGTTAATTATAAATATATAAAAAACGATTTATATCTATATCTATTTTAAATCTCTGTCATCATTTCTTTAAACAATAAAAGATAATTTACCAACATATCTGAAAATGGATATATAGTGTTTTGGAATGAAACTCTTCTTATGTTTCCCCATCTGAGCTCAGAGTAGATGAGAGACTGTTTGTCTCTGTTGTGTTGAAGTCCAATCAAGCAGGAGAGACCAGCCTCCCCTGTACCCAGCTGTGTGTCCATGAAGAGTGACTGGTCTATGAATCTACCTATGACGTTTAGAGAGGGAGACTTTTCTACTGAACAAAGGTAAGAAGAACTGATGGGTCATAGTCAGTGAGTTAAACAACACTGTAACTAGTCATTTCTCTCCCATTTTACCATTTATTTTGGTTGTTTTCATAATCCATAGGCTAATACTTTTTTCCATTTTCATAGTCCTACAACAATATTTAACAAACACAACATTCCCTCCGTGTGTGTGTGTGTGTGTGTGTGTTTGTGTGTGTGTGTGTGTGTGTGTGTGTGTTTGTGTGTGTGTGTGTGTGTGTGTGTGTGTGTGTGTGTGTGTGTGTGTGTGTGTGTGTGTGTGTGTGTGTGTGTGTGTGTGTGTGTGTGTGTGTGTTCGTTCCTTGGATGTTTTGTCCACAGAAACCAACAGGAGAGATCAGAGTCAGAGATTCTCAGTGGTCAGTTTTCCCAGAGTCATCAAACAGACCTGGCCTCCATATTCAGTGTATGTGGTCCTGTTATGTACATTTGTTTTTGTTTACCTCAAGTAAAGTTCATCTGTCAATCATTCATTAATATGTTAGTGAGAAAGCATTTATTCTCTTGCTTAACTTATTTACTTTATTTATTTCAGTTGCTTGAAGAGAATATTATGACATTTGTGAAGAACGAGCTGAAGATGTTCAAGAGGATTCTCAGTCCAGAACTCCCACAAGGCTTTGAGAGTCAGAAGCAGGATAAGGAAGTGGTGGATGCTGAAGATGAGAAGCAGGAGAGCAGTGCCAGAGAGGGGGCTCTGAAGATCACACTGCACGTCCTGAGGAAAATGAACCAGAAGGAGCTTGCTGACACACTGGAGAAAAGTAAGAGCTGTCTTACTGACCTCATCACCTAGTGACCTCATCAAGTAGCAGCAGGGATGTGTTGTGTTGATTAATTTAGACAGAGAGAAGAGGAGAGACAGAGAGACAACATTAATAATACCATCAATAATACCAATAATTATATAAATCAGTCACACCGGTGTGTAATGCATTATGAAAACATTTACACATTTATACAGACAGTTAAGATAATAAATTATTACAATTTAAACTTTATAACACAGTCCTACAATACTGTAGGCATTAAATCAGATGTAATATTAATATCCTCTTGTGTTATTTCTAGATTCAGATGAGCTTGCAGTGATTTTCCAACATAAACTCAAATCTAATCTAAAGAAGAAGTTTCAATGTGTATTTGAGGGGATCGCTAAACAAGGAAACCCAACACTTCTCAATAAGATCTACACAGAGCTCTACATCACAGAGGGTGGAACAGGAGAGGTCAATAATGAACATGAGTTGAGACAGATTGAGACAACAACCAGGAAACAAGCCAGACCAGAGACTGCAATCAAATGTAACGACATCTTCAAACCCTTAGCTGGACAAGACAAACTTATCAGAACTGTGCTGACAAAGGGAGTGGCAGGCATTGGAAAAACAGTCTCTGTGCATAAGTTCATTCTGGACTGGGCTGAAGGAAAAGCAAATCAGGATGTCCAATTTTTATTTTCATTCCCTTTTCGGGAGCTGAATTTGATGAAAGGGGAAAAACACACTTTGATTGAACTTCTCAATCACTTCTCAATGGAAACCAAAGAATCAAGAATCTTCAACTACGACAAGTACAAAGTTCTGTTCATCTTTGATGGTCTGGATGAGTGCCGACTGCCCCTAGACTTCCAGAAGAACAGTGGATGTTCTGCTGACAAATCTCATCAAGGGAAATCTGCTTCCCTCTGCTCTCCTCTGGATAACTACCCGACCTGCAGCAGCCAATAAGATCCCTTCAGGATGTGTTGACCAGGTGACAGAGGTACGAGGGTTCAATGACCCACAGAAGGAGGAGTACTTCAGGAAGAGATTCAGTGATGAGGACCTGTCCAGCAGAATCATCACTCACATAAAGACATCAAGGAGCCTCCACATCATGTGCCACATTCCAGTCTTCTGTTGGATTTCTGCAACAGTCCTTGAACAGATGTTGAGTACAGACAAGAGAGAAGAGATGCCCAAGACTCTGACTGAGATGTACACACACCTTGTGGTGTTTCATACCAAACAGAAGAATGCAAAGTATCTTGGGAAAGAAGAGACAGGTCCACATTGGAATAAAGAGAGCATTCTTTCACTGGGAAAACTGGCTTTTCAACAGCTTGTGAATGGCAATCTGATTTTCTATGAAGAAGACCTGAAAGAGGCTGGCATTGATGTCAATGAAGCCTCAGTGTACTCAGGATTGTGTACACAGATCTTTAAAGAGGAATGTGGGCTGTACCAGGACAAGGTGTACTGTTTCGTGCATCTGAGCATTCAGGAGTTTCTGGCTGCTGTATATGTGTTCCTTTCATTCATCAACAAAAATAAGAATCTAATGGGCAAATCTCAATCAACATCCAGGAATCTTTATGTGAGGATCAGAAACAAGCCTGAAGATACTGTCTACAAGAGTGCTGTGGATAAAGCCTTACAAAGTGAGACAGGAAACCTGGACCTTTTCCTCCGCTTCCTTCTAGGCCTCTCACTGGAGTCCAATCAGAAGCACTTACAAAGTCTACTGAAAGTGACAAGAAGCAGCTCACAGAGCCATGAAGAAACAGTCAAGTACATCAAGGAGAAGATCAGGGAGAATCCTTCTCCAGAGAGGTGCATCAATCTGTTCCACTGTCTGAATGAACTGAATGACCGTTCTCTAGTGGAGGAGATCTAAAGATACCTGAGATCAGGAAGTCTCTCAGAAGCCAAACTGTCACCTGCACAGTGGTCAGCTCTGGTCTTTGTATTGCTGACTTCAGAAAATGAGCTGGATGTGTTTGACCTGAAGAAATACTTCAGATCAGAGGAAGGTCTTCTGAGGCTGCTGCCTGTGGTCAAAGCCTCCAGAGCTGCTCTGTGAGTACATAAAATGACATTTAAGTACTAATCATCAGGAAGAAATATTCAGTTTAGAGTAAAATATGTATTATTAAAAAACATAATGAATCAATGCCTTGATGTTCACATTAGTATAACAATATGACCATGACATTCTAGGAGACGGAAGATGAATCTATATGTTGTTTGACAGAATAAATCAAATGCATCTGCCATTGTCCTTCTACACTACTGGTGTGAAATCCTGTGATCTCTTTGCCAGGCTGTCAGGCTGTGGAGTCACAGAGAAAGGCTGTGCTTCTCTGGCCTCAGCTCTGAAGTCAAACCCCTCACACCTGAGAGTGCTGGATCTGAGTAACAATGACCTGAAGGATTCAGGAGTGAAGCTGCTCTCTGCTGGACTGGAGAATCCCCACTGTAAACTGGAGACTCTGAGGTCAGTATTACTGTTCACCAGATCCACATGTGTTTAACAGGCACACATAGTCCACATCATATGGACAGTGAAGCATACAGTTTAAATTTGGCGCTGTGCTCCAGCATTTTGGATTTGAGATATAAGGTTTCATATTAGGCGACAGTACAGAATGTCACCTTATACAGTGGGGAGAACAAGTATTTGATACACTGCCGATTTTGCAGGTTTTCCTACTTACAAAGCATGTAGAGGTCTGTCATTTTTATCATAGGTACACTTCAACTGTGAGAGACGGAATCTAAAACGAAAATCCAGAAAATCACATGGTATGATTTTTAAATAATTAATTTGCATTTTATTGCATGACATAAGTATTTGATCACCTACCAACCAGTAAGAATTCCGGCTCTCACAGACCTGTTAGTTTTTCTTTAAGAAGCCCTCCTGTTCTCCACTCATTACCTGTATTAACTGCACCTGTTTGAACTCGTTACCTGTATAAAATACACCTGTCCACACACTCAATCAAACAGACTCCAACCTCTCCACAATGGCCAAGACCAGAGAGCTGTGTAAGGACATCAGGGATACAATTGTAGACCTGCACAAGGCTGGGATGGGCTACAGGACAATAGGCAAGCAGCTTGGTGAGAAGGCAACAGCTGTTGGCGCAATTATTAGAAAATGGAAGAAGTTCAAGATGACGGTCAATCTCCCTTGGTCTGGGGCACCATGCAAGATCTCACCTCGTGGGGCATCAATGATCATGAGGAAGGTGAGGGATCAGCCCAGAACTACACGGCAGGACCTGGTCAATGACCTGAAGAGAGCTGGGACCACAGTCTCAAAGATAACCATTAGTAACACACTACGCCGTCATGGATTAAAATCCTGCAGCGCACGCAAGGTCCCCCTGCTCAAGCCAGCGCATGTCCAGGCCCGTCTGAAGTTTGCCAATGACCATCTGGATGATCCAGAGGAGGAATGGGTGAAGGTCATGTGGTCTGATGAGACAAAAATAGAGCTTTTTGGTCTAAACTCCACTCGCCGTGTTTGGAGGAAGAAGAAAGATGAGTACAACCCCAAGAACACCATCCCAACCGTGAAGCATGGAGGTGGAAACATCATTCTTTGGGGATGCTTTTCTGCAATCTCCAGACCTGAACCCAATAGAAAATCTTTGGAGGGAGCTGAAAGTCCGTATTGCCCAGCGACAGCCCCGAAACCGGTAATTGCAAACAAAGGTTTCTGTACCAAATATTAAGTTCTGCTTTTCTGATGTATCAAATACTTATGTCATGCAATAAAATGCAAATTAATTACTTAAAAATCATACAATGTGATTTTCTGGATTTTTGTTTTAGATTCCGTCACTCACAGTTGAAGAGTACCTATGATAAAAATTACAGACTTCTACATGCTTTGTAAGTGGGAAAACCTGCTAAATCGGCAGTGTATCAAATATTTGTTCTCCCCGCTGTATATATGCATTTTGTACTTTATTTTGCTTAATTTCTACCTGTCCCATGGTTTAGCCGTCATTACCAACACGCTCTGCATAAAGGCAGTTTCCTAGTGTTTTTTCATTAAACATTTATTTGGTAGCCATGGTAACCTAATAGCATAGTGGAGCACATTGATTTCAAGCTGCAAGACTGATGCCTTGATGTCCAGAAAAGTAAGTAAATCTACTCTTTATTCTTTGTGTTGGGCATGTACACTTATTATGCGTCATTACCATATGTGTTGTATTTCTGTATTTTTAAACATTTTTGGATTATTTTTATCACTTTAATAGTTAAAATGGTGTACATTACATGTAGAAAGCTAGCTACTCTTGCTTAGTCATCATCTTTGCTAGTAAGGCAAGTTTTTTGACAAAAATGTCATTACAGGTTGTGGTGGTGATGACGGCAGATACATTAAACATACTGTTCTTTAAAGAATTTATGTTGAATACGTTATCTTAAATGAATTAATATACATTTACCAATCAAAAGTCACTATATTTTAAATGAAGTAATGCATTTGTTTTTAAAAATTATAATTGTTGTGTTTAGGTGTGACATGGCTCCAAAAGCAGCTGCTCAAAGGTCCAAATCATACAGAAAACGTCTAAAAGATAATCCTGAGAAATGTGCACAGTATCTGCAGAGTGAGAAGACGACATCCTGTGGTACATCCTGTGGTACAGGCATGAAGATTTCCTGAGGCTCATGCCAGAGCCAAAACCAGTCACCAAGAGGCATATGATGCTTGATGTCTCTGTCTGGAATAAAGTATCGTCCATGATGGATGAGAGGATGGAAGTTTGACGAGTTTTTGTCTGTTTTGTGGAAGATTTGGTATCAATGACATGTTTATGGTGTTTAATTTTTTAAGCAATTGTTGAACAAAAAGTTTAAGTAAACTGTCAGATTAGATTCTAGTTGTTTGGGATACGTAATATGACTAATGTGTTATTTCAGCGTTTTACCTGTTCTTAACTGCCCTCCTGTTTCATGTTTTTTTAAATGATTAAATAGTCTGTTTAGACTATAATTATACTGAACCAATCCTGTTCACAAGGAACACAGTTCATGTTTGGTCTTCCATAATCAGATTAAACTATGTTTTGATGTTTAAACAGATTACTAGCTGGTGTTTTTTTTGTTGGTCTGAAGTCACTTACAATAGGTTATGATCAGTGATTTGTCATCACTGCAACACACTGTCATTACCAGAACTGCAATGTCATCACCATCACCATACATATTTTTGCCAATAAATTATGTATAAATTACAAAAACATCCTACAATTATATATTTCTGACAATGTTGGACAGTCTAAATGATCACTGTATTAAAAAGTTTTTATATATTGCATTCACTTAAAATCTGCTTATATTCCAAGCCAGGGTAGATTGATGAATCAGAAATGTAGATACTTAAATGACTATAATTCATCTTGCAAGTAAAAATCAACAATCCCATTAAGTTCAAGATAAAATAGATTCCATGTGAAACCACAAAATGTATTAAAAGCACTGATTTATCATTTAAGTTTTATTTTTTACATATATTCGATGAATTTTTTTACATCTATTATATAAAATGGCAAAAAAATCATAAATTCCCTTATCTTATGGTCTCAACCAAGCTCATAACGTCGCTCCTGACTTAAGGACTGATCATTTGATTTATACCAATTAGTCAAATTTGGAATTTTAATTTTCAAAATTGCAGCAACCCAATTTGGCCCTTAATCTGAGAAATGCCCACATACGGATTTTGAGTGTGAGCATAAAAGAAAACCCCTGTCGTGCCCTTTAGTGATGGTAAGACCGATTTATGTCAATGAACCGGTGTTGTGCCGAATTTCGAACCCGCGCCATGTTGGCACTGACTCATTGAACTCACTACTCATCCTTGTCTAAATATGACTATCCTGCGCAAAAAAATTAAATTCAGAAGTAACAATTGATTTACATACATACTACCGGCAAGTCTTATCCTGTGTGACTGATGTATTTAGACCTGCTTTTTGTCTTTGTGGTGGTGAAACGTCTTGAAGCAACAGAGAAACATATATACTATAACAATTGAATAGTATGATCTGATAGTTAGAAATTAAACTAGGACATTCAGATATGACATTAATAATTAAGACACAGACACGTGTGTAGGGTTTTACACAATTCTGTTCATCACATAAATATCTGATGCATTTAATGCTGAATATATCACTCTATTATTCACTTGTTTGGCAGAGTTTCAGAGTTGTACTCTGGCTTTGACAATACAGAACTGGACCGTTTGGTGATGGAAATTCAAAGGGAGCACCCACGTTGTGGGTACCGTATGATGAGAGCTTTTCTCCAAGCAAGTGGACATTTGATTCAGTGTAAGTTTGTTTTTGTTGACATACTTGCAGGCTGATTTATACTTGTGTGTGGGACCGATGGCAGACCTGCATAGCCTCTATGAGACGCCCTACTGGCTGTTTGCATGTATAGCTCTGCTTTGGTGTGTTTGTATTGTTCTTCAAGTATACAGCCAAACCAGTGGTGTCGACAGGAGTAAAGTGCAGCAGAAGCAGATATTTGTTTACGTTATGACTAATTGTTATTTGGATAAATGTTTATTTGGATTCATGTTTTAATGAGATTTTCTTTCTACATATTTGTGTGTAATCAGCCTTTGCACTTTCATTACAAGCAATCGGGCACTTATTACATTTAGTCCTAATGAATGAGAAACTACTGCAGATATATGTTGTATAATCATGGGGAGGGTCTTTGGTTCTGACCAATCACAGCACTTGCATTCTGCGTAAATGCAATGTATAGTTATATTATGGAGAGGTGTAACCATCGTAGCTACACAGAGCATACGGCTTTGGTCCAATGTAGAAGTATAAACCAGCCTTCAGTCTACACTCACAGGATAGCTAATAAGATATTTGGTGTGTACACACCAACATTAAGTCCAGTTCAATTCTGGAAGATATGAAAACCATTAGTCATCATTTTTTGTATCTCAGTAACTCTTTTTGAAATTCTTGTATTGACTTTGCATCAAGTAGAAGTGATTTTACCCAACTCTCGTTAACTTTAAGCAAATGCAACATTACAAAAATCACAATATCATCTCATCATCTGAAGTTTTTAAGGTACATGAATCACTACACAGAGTGGACCCAGAGGGAACACAACTTCGAGCCCTGGCTAACCGGACTCTTCATCGCAGACAGTACTCAGTTCCTGCTCCGAATTGCTTGTGGCATATAGATGGAAGTCATAAATTAATACGGTAATTGGATTTTTTGGATGGCACCCAACTGGGATTGTCAAATGTTTTGATGCCAAGGACCCCCAAATATTATGATCTCCTTGTGAGGGACCTACATATTTTCATTTACTACACATTTATACTGTGAGACAATAATATTAAGCCTTATATTTTAAATTACATTGTTGTTATAATTATAATCATTATTAAATGATATACAAGACAGATTTATAAGGATGGTGACAGAAAAAGTCATGGGAATTTTCTAGTCAAAATGTGTACAAACTCTGATGGTCTTTTCTTGTCTGTCATCCTTCTTGTCTAAAATCAGCTGGCGATTCGTGATCCATGGTGGTATTGATGGGTTTAGCCGTCTTGTCTATCTGAATGCTGCTACTAACAATGTCACCACTGTGCTGGATGCTTTCCTTGGTGCTGTTAGCAAGTATGGGTCCTTACGACAACCGTGAAATCAAAAAACAATAGTAGCACAGAACCTGATGACGCAATTAGTGAGACAACAAACCACCACTTGCTCCTAACAAACCAAACACGTGTCCTCGAAAAGCCATACTCAAAATTAATGCTTTGATGGACACCATTTCTATCCCATATAGTTGCAATCCAAGTTATTCAACCCCATGACCTGCAAGTCATTTTGCTGCCAAGAACACAATTTTATGAAAAGAAAATCAACAAAGGCATCAGTTAACTATTATAGAAAGTTTATTAATACACATTTGTGTGATTCTGAGAAGGTAAAGCAGAATCATTTATTCTTTATAACCTCTTTACAAACGCTGCCTGTAAGGGCTTAGAAGCATGTCACCTCTCTATTGCAATCTTGGCCCATTCCTTGCTTGAAAAAGCTTCCAGATCACTGATAATATTTGGCATTCACGTTATCCCCGCTTTCTTCAAATTCCACCAAAACTTTTCAATGAGATTTAAATCTGAACACTATTTGTTTTTTTGTTTTTTTTACATTGCACCATCTCCACAGTCAAACATGGAGGTGGTCCAGTCTCCTGTTCCTGGAGATCTGCCTACTTGCCAAGTTCAGTTCCAACCCTAATCAAATGCACCTGTCTGTAATTATCTAGTGTTCCTGAAGATCTTAATTAGCTTAGCCTAATTAGGTTCAGTTGTGTTTGATCAGGGTTGGAGGTGAACTTTGAAGGTAGGTAGATCTCCAGGTACTGGATTGGACACCTGTGGTCAAGACTATGCAAACACCTGTCAAATTCAAATGCACAGATATGGCCTAGGTCTATAAAAAGGTGACTATAGTTAGGGGTGGGCAGATCGAGGCTTCGTGAAACACTGAAACAGTTGAAGCAAACCCGTCTCCAGTGACCCCTAGTGGTTAGAACAGTGTAAATGCAACAAAAACCCGGGCCAAACATGCACAAACACAAATTTTTACAAATCTATTGCAATTTTTTTTATTGAAAGTAAAATCTTTCAATTGGAATGATATCATCTTATAAGATGATCAAGTGTATATATGTTATCTTATCAATTGTCAGGGTTTGTTTTGTTTGTTCTATGAATGGCTCAGCTAAACAGGCCAATAAGACTAACTACCATTATTCATTTTAATTATACTAATGTCTAATTAAAATGTCTACAAATGTATAAAACTGATCAGAGATTCCTTGTTCACTGGTTCTCTGACTCCTCATGATCATGGGTTTACAGAGATCATCGCCCCCAGTGAACCATTACAATTTTGAAGTGTTTCGAAACAGTTATGACGTAATGAAGCCTCGTTTACTGAAATCACGTGACTATGGCTGTTTGATACACGCTCCGAACCATTGATTCGGAACAAAAGATTCGTAAAGGCTTCGAAGCTTCATGAAGCAGTGTTTTGAAATTGCCATCACTAACTATAGTGTGATACTTGTTTTTATTATCTTCTTTTTAGGATTGAACGTCTTTGGCGAGATGTATACACACACAAGTCCTTGATTTGTTCCACGCATTGTTTTACCATTTGGAAGTGACTGGACTGTTGAACCCTGACGATGAGATCCACCTTTTTGCTCTGCATTGGACCTTTCCCCCCCAGTTGCAACATCAGCTTAACACTTTTAAAGAAGCATGGAACTTGCACAGACTGAGAACGGAGAACGGTCGATCTCCATATCAACTTTGGCTGCAAAACAGAGATGCTGCTGATGATTTAGGGACTGTATGTTTGCACATTTAAACTCAAGAACAATTAACACTTACTCTTCTGCTGGTCCATTAAACCAGTGCTTCCAGAACATGTCCTGGAGGCACCACCCGCCCGGCACATTGTCTCCATCTAACACAATCTCAAACCCCAGGATTTTGTTTGAGAAGCACTGCAGTAAAACCACTGAATGTCTCAAAGTTGGGACATTCGGGAAGTCTTATTTAACACATAATTGATGTAAATTATTAAATTGAATTTCCTCACTCATAACTACATCAGAACAATAAATATATGCCTTGGTGGCACATAAATGCTTGTTATTTTGGTAAATGCATAATATTAAAGCATCTGTCCTTGTATTTTTTTAAGGTTGATGAGGACTATGGTGTTGACTGGGGTGGACCACATGCCATGGAAGATGCAAACAGCATTTCAATCCCAGATGTGCAGTTGCCACGCAGCCTCACTGCAGAGGAGATTGCAGGTCTTCCCAACCAGGATGTTCCACTAAATGACACAGTGGATGTTTACAATTCCACCATGGCACTGTCAGGCTCTGGCCATAGGGAGTACCGTTTGGCCATGGTCAGAGCCTGACAGATCTAGATATTCTAGATCTATGTGTTTTTTGGTTTCGTGTTGAATCCCCAATTGGAGACAGCTGCGAGACGTTGTCTCTGATTGGGGATTCTATTTATGTTGATCTACCTCACACGTTTGTGTGGGTCATTGTTGAATGTCATCGGCTATGTAAGTGTGTTTCAGTTTTCATTGTTTTGTTGTGTATAGTTCGTTACATTCAAGTTTAGTGAGTAAATAAACATGTCGAACTATCGCTACGCTGCGCCCTGGTCTCTCTCTACACACGATCGTGACAGAATGACCCACCACTACCAGACCAAGCAGCGTAACTGGGGAGAGAGGGAGAGAGAGGAGGTGCCGCCGCGTTATGCGCGACGCGCGATACGGGGAAACGCCAGCCAACAACCCCAAAGGAATTTTTTGGGGGGGCTATGGGGGTGGTCTGGCCGAGAGGAGGAGGCGCCAGTACCACTCTCCAGGTGGAATGAAGAGGAGGAAGAGGAACAGGTCTGGACGGCGTTGGAAGAGGAGACGCGATACCGGGCTGGAATATTCAGGAGGATCACGGAGCTGAGTAGGCAAAGTTGGAAGGAATGCGAGAGCGAGAGGACGGAGCTGAGGGGAAAGAGGCCCAAGAGGGGCATTCCCAATCCGGGTCATTCGGTGGCAACCTTCCAAGCCGAGTCTCCGGGAAGCCTCTCCAGTTCGGTATGTCCAGTGCCTACTCTCCAAACTCGCCCGGAGGCGCGTGTCAGCAGCCCGAGACCTCCGGCGAAGGTCAGCAGCCCGAGACCTCCGGCGAAGGTCAGCAGCCCGAGACCTCCGGCGAAGGTCAGCAGCCCGAGACCTCCGGCGAAGGTCAGCAGCCCGAGACCTCCGGCGAAGGTCAGCAGCCGGAGACCTCCGGCGAAGGTCAGCAGCCCGAGACCTCCGGCGAAGGTCAGCAGCCCGAGACCTCCGGCGAAGGTCAGCAGCCCGAGACCTCCGGCGAAGGTCAGCAGCCCGAGACCTCCGGCGAAGGTCAGCAGCCCGAGACCTCCGGCGAAGGTCAGCAGCCCGAGACCTCCGGCGAAGGTCAGCGCCCCGAGACCTCCGGCGAAGGTCAGCGCCCCGCCACCTCCAGCGAAGGTCAGCGCCCCGCCACCTCCAGCGAAGGTCAGCGCCCCGCCACCTCCAGCGAAGGTCAGCGCCCCGCCACCTCCAGCGAAGGTCAGCGTCCCGCCACCTCCAGTGGTGCCCAGTCCGGGGCCGGTCGTCTGCTCAACTCCAGCGCCGGAGCAGTCCGCTCCACCGGTGCCCAGTCCGGGGCCGGTCGTCTGCTCAACTCCAGCGCCGGAGCAGTTCGCTCCACCGGTGCCCAGTCCGGGGCCGGTCGTCTGCTCAACTCCAGCGCCGGAGCAGTCCGCTCCACCGGTGCCCAGTCCGGGGCCGGTCGTCTGCTCAACTCCAGCGCCGGAGCAGTCCGCTCCACCGGTGCCCAGTCCGGGGCCGGTCGTCTGCTCAACTCCAGCGCCGGAGCAGTCCGCTCCACCGGTGCCCAGTCCGGGGCCGGTCGTCTGCTACGCCCCAGCGCCGGAGCAGTCCGCTCCACCGGTGCCCAGTCCGGGGCCGGTCGTCTGCTACGCCCCAGCGCCAGAACCGGAGCGTCCTGCCACACCGGTGCCCTGTCCGGTTCCGGTCGTCGGTACCGCTCCATGGCCGGAGCCGTTCGCCATGCCAGTTCCCAGTCCGGGACTGGTCATCGGACTCGTGTCAGGGAGGAAGGTATCCACTTCACCGGGGCCTGAGCCGCCACCGAAGTGGATTGTTCCTCACACCTCCCATGCCACTTTTTTTTTGAATTTTTTTTTCTCTTTTGATTGTCGCGGCCAGGAGTCCGCGCCTTAGAGGGGGGGTACTGTCAGGCTCTGGCCATAGGGAGTACCGTTTGGCCATGGTCAGAGCCTGACAGATCTAGATATTCTAGATCTATGTGTTTTTTGGTTTCGTGTTGAATCCCCAATTGGAGACAGCTGCGAGACGTTGTCTCTGATTGGGGATTCTATTTATGTTGATCTACCTCACACGTTTGTGTGGGTCATTGTTGAATGTCATCGGCTATGTAAGTGTGTTTCAGTTTTCATTGTTTTGTTGTGTATAGTTCGTTACATTCAAGTTTAGTGAGTAAATAAACATGTCGAACTATCGCTACGCTGCGCCCTGGTCTCTCTCTACACACGATCGTGACAGGCACAACTGACAGAGATGTTAAGATATTAGATGTTCTTGTTTTGAGCATTGAGGACTGACACCATGAACTGACATTCTTTTGGTAAGTTTATTGTAACATTGTGTATGAAATGCCTGAACTGCAGCAAGGCTTTGTGAGAAACAAGAGTAATGTTTTCTTCTTAACATTTGTATTTAATTTGTTCTTATGTTAACTTAATTTAACTTGTAAGAATTTCAAACAATGCAAAACTGGGAAAGTTCCTTTCAAGAACATGCATTTAAAATAAATATATATTTATATGAAAACAATAAAAATGCTGAAGACGACAAACGCGTCATTAATTTTTTCCCAAACATGCATTTATCAGTTCATGAACCATTTGAAATGTAACAACTCAGACGAGGCCAAAGCCAAACCTTGTGGATGAAACTGCTGCTCTCATGGCTTGTGTAAATGTAAGAAAGGTTCTGCATCTTAAAGGAAGTTACAGTGTTGAGGCAGGTTGAAGCCACTGGCAGTGACAGGTCAGGTGATACTTCAACATAAAGATGTATTTTCCATCATTCCTTCACATACAATCATCTGCTGCTGATCATTGAATGTGCATTAAAAACGTAATTTAAAAAAAACGTAAAAACATTTACAAGCATTTTTTAACCTGTTTGAATATATTCACGCAAGAAGGCCGTAACGTCACATGATTGCTCCAGGTTGAATTGGGCTTCATCTTCATCACTGTCAGGTTCTGGCCAGATGACTCTCTTAAGTATCATCTAATACAAAGATAGCAGCATTGAACACAAGCCTAAAAACAGGGCAGCAACAATTATTCAGTCATTCATTCAACTACCTAGTGTTTTATTAGAAGCTGCTAGAAACTAGAAACCCAGTTCATTCACTGCAAGTATCAATACAATAATAAAGTAGAAAAGACCTCTGGTTCAGCACTAGTGCAGATGATCTGGGAAACAGTACTGCATCTAAACTGGGTTGTTCTTTTATCATTCTCAAAACACCAGTATCTTTGAGTTCTCTCCGCAGCTGTGTGATCTGTTTTTCACGTCGACCAATAACCTAGAAATTAACCATAAACCATACAAATAGGACAAATGCCACGCAAGCCATGATAAATACCATGATAAACTGTTGTCCTAACTACTTACGTGAAGATTGTTTTATTTTGTAGTGGTAGAGACAGTACAAGTAGCATATGATCCATCTGCAGTTAACAGCTTTCACTTTTACAAGATAATACATACCCCATGGTAGAGAATGGTTTCTGCCAACCATCTTCTGTTGATGTTGCTGACTGCTGGCAGGTCCCAACTGATGGCCAGATTGTTGATTCTGTCCATTTCGTTCGGATTCAATTCATTATGGCTTTCCAGCTATAATTTATACAAAGTGTGAAAATGTAAGACTTAAACTTGTTAAAATGTATATTTTTCCACATAAAAACAAAAACATAAGACATAAGAGACAAAAGACAGAGTATACATACAAGGGACACAACTTCAATCACATCTGTATCAAGACAGTCCTTCAATTCCAGAATTGGAGTATCATCCTTACTGCCACTTAAAAGGGGGAAGAAGTCCTGAGTAGAGCAGACCTCCATTAATAAATGAATGTCCAATCATTCTTCCCACAACTCTGAACAGGTCACCATCCAAAAGTGCTCTAGATGTCGAAGGAACCTTGTGATCATCTTCTCCGTTGAATAAAAGTGTTTTGCCACAGTTATCTGGTAAATTTATAACAAGAAAAATGCACTCAGATGACCATTCTTAATAAACCCTTCTATTAACTATGCTCATACTTATTCATTTGAGTAAAAACAAATAAAAACCTTTCTTGAAATTTATTACATCCTGTATTTGCCTACCCTTTGTATTACTACCCTAACTAAAATGGAGGTCAAAGAAATGTTATGTCCAAGATACGTTCAACTGTTCAAATTGTATACTAACTTTATGACCTTTTATCCTCCTTAACTGACTCAATTCTGGAAATTGTAACTTACCAATGTCAAGTTCAAATCCATTGTGGAGCTTTTCCATGATCAATGTGAAAAAGTGCCGTGTTACTCCATCCCCTAATGCAGCATCTCCTGTTTTTAACACAGATTACATACAATGTACATAAAAAACACATTACCTAATGCAGCATATCCTGTTTTTAACACAGATTACATACAATGTACATAAAAAACACATTACTAAATAAACTCAAATAAAACAAAATAAGAAAATAGTATGCAAGAGTGCTTCATCATAGATGAAATGTCTTTATGTACAAATATTCATACCTTTAAGTTTTACAGTTAATGGACTTGTCCAGTCAATATTTGGACGTTTATAAAAAGTGAACATTTCCCGTTCCCGATCCTTTTCACAGCTGTGTAGATCTAGTGTAACAACTAGGTCTGGTTTGTCCTCAGCATTCTTTAAGATATGTCTTCGAAACAGCCGGGCAGCTGTTTCAAGATCAGGCTCAATCTTCCACTCTATGAAAACAGAGACAAGTGATGACAACAAATCTTCAAAAGATACGAATAACTGTGATATGATTAATATCCCTGATAGCTTGCCTGTTTTTTATTTTATAGTTTAAGAAAAACATGATTTGTGTGCTAAAGCTAATAC
Source organism: Thymallus thymallus (assembly GCA_023634145.1). NCBI lineage: Eukaryota > Metazoa > Chordata > Actinopteri > Salmoniformes > Salmonidae > Thymallus > Thymallus thymallus. The sequence goes on from CM042397.1 coordinate 2,638,404, forward strand.
AGAGAAAGCTATGCTCAGTGGTATGTTCATTTAGATGGAGACACCTTCAGTGGCAGGCTCTGCTGATTGGCTGGTACTGGCTGAGAAAACAGTAGTGAGTGATGTTGAGGCCCTTTCCTCCCTTTCAGCATTATCCTCTGACATGGTTGCTGCAATGTCTTCCTGTCTTGTACTGCCAGTGTTATCTGATATCACTTTGCCTGATTCATGTAACCTGATATAACCATGACCACAGTACAGCAGTGAAAAATATAAAATTCAACATCAGTAGTATTACAAACCTTCCCACAATAGTGATAATAGTGATATTTTGTATTTAATTGAACGCCCAAGTAATATAATGTAAAGTACGTTGGCATAAATGTACATTCATTAAAAAAACATCACTACACTTAAGTAATATATTTTTTGTGTGAAAGGCATCACCACTGTCTGTGAAAACCACATCAAATATACATTTTTTTTAAGGGAAAAAAAGTACCTATGTATATAAAATGTTGAGTAATCATGTTTTGTTTTTGTTTTTTAAATGTCACCTACTTTTCACAAACATCAACATGGTCTTGTATTTCTGACAGGCTATACTTCTCATTGCAGTACAAGCATTCTGTCAGTGGTCCAGTGGATATAGGCTGGTCACTCTCAAGAATCTGAACCACAAGAAGAAGAAAAAAAGACCTAAACATTAGCAGATAGTAGGGTTCAATTTAAATAAATATTAATTTAAGGAAAATCCTAAAATACCTTTTTTTAAAGTAGCGTATCACTTATTGTTGGTTATTTAAACTTTTCCCCAACTTCTAGAATATTACTAAGCACAGTTTTTAACAAAAAAATGGTTTTAAACCTACCTGCACATCTATATCTTTCTAGAGTGGCCTGATATATATGACAGCCTGCCCAATCATGAGAGACTCACTCAAGAGGTACTCAGGGCAATAGCCATCGTCTGGACAGGGTATTGTCTCTAATATTTTTGAACATGTTGATCCTCTGGATCGCAAGAGCTGGAAACCGCCACACTCTCTCAAGATGGGGAAATACTGAAATAGATGATCTGAATATCCTGTGGAGTGCAGTATTTGTCTAGAACAAAGATAAAATATAAATGCAACTTAAATTCTGATTATGAGTTGGATTATAAAAATGCAAGCAGATTTTTTTTTATTGACATAGATAGATAGATAGATAGATAGATAGATAGATAGATAGATAGATAGATAGATAGGTACTTTATTGATATTATTGACTTACCTGGAAAGGTTCTCCTCTTCTCTCCTATTCCTGCCCTCTCTAATTTGTTTTTCACTGAGGGACTTGGAACCTCACATTCCTTTCTTTTGGATAGAAAAAAAAACGATGGGTGTAGGACACACTTTTAGATTTTTTTGCTGAAGGTCCAGCAGTGTTGGGACGTTTAGGCACGCGGCCCCGTGAATTTGAGTATGGTGCAAATAATCTTAACTTCTGCTGCAATAAAATGGTCATAAAATATTAAATGTAATTGTTAGTCTTTGGTATTTTAACTAATTAACTGTTTAATGCTATATCAGGGTTGCCAACTGACTTGCATTCAAACACATGCGAGTGGGGGAGATCATGCGAGGAAGTTTCGAATTTCGCTGTGTTTCAAAGTTTGGTCAACTCTGAATTGCGAATTCGTATGACGTGACCAATAAAATATCGCTATATATATTGGTTATATTCGCGTGCTTTAAGTCTAGTAAAGTGAACGTAAGAGTGTGATCGTCAAATAGCCTACACTCCACAGTCCAGACCCCGAGTGAAAGTTGGCAACCCTATGCCTAACCGTTTGACGACAGACCCCTTGTCTCTTCTCTGTCTGCCAATTTACCCCGTGTCCCACCACTAAGATCCGGAGGCGTCATGCTCAAGCTGGACGATGGCCTTTCTGAAGGGGCAGCATTTGCACTTTGTCGCTCTATTGCTTGGGCAGCTTCTCGGAGAAGCTGTGGAACTGAATTGTCCATGTTCCCTCACTTGAACCTTCTTGACCTTCTGCGTAATACCCCCAACAACGCAATTCAAGCCCTGCCTTGATGCAGTGATTGACAGAGTGGGAGGGGGCGGAGACGTGATCGGCTCGGAATGCATTTTCAATTTGCACATTGAATTTTGCTACATTCATTGCGGGACATTTAATGAAAATGCAATCGCAAGTGTCTTAACTGTGAGAGTAAATGCAATTAAGACAAATAACATTTGAATGATCATTTTGACACAGTTTTTGCTTGAACATGTTACACACATCTAATCATTTCTGTAATACATTTTCATTTTAATTTTGCAACTTATAAAGCGTTAAAATATGTATTCAATTTACATATTAAAACTAGTGTATGAAATGGCAAATGTAAATTATGTAATTTAATTTTCATTTTCATTTTGCACCAAACGTTGCACAAATGTAATGGAAAATGTAAATTTAAATACAGAATGCATTGCCATTTTACATATTGCATTGTCATTTTGCATATTACATTTCAAATTGAATATTGCTACCCATAAGCTTCCATACGATACTACGATATTTCTTCAAAAGCAGATTGTGAAGACATTTTAATTGTCCACGATCAGAAGTCGTGATACCCCTAATTACTACCTACATTTGCTCAAAACAGAAAGCTGGGAATCCACACGCAAACTTACAACCTATAATCTCTAGCCAATGTAAAATGGTCCCAAACATAACTCTGACACTCGCTTCACTTTTCCTTGTCAGCTTTAGGTGTTTTGCGGTTGAGCAGCATGTACGCACATAACCTTGTTAATCAATGATCAATAAGTTGTATGTAATAAACTGGTTTTCCACCGGCGCCATCGCCAGTAGTTGGTCCATTAACACCGCGGTGGTAAAAAACAGCCCTAGGAGTTGGAAGGGGTGTGTCGCGATTCTGCCTTCTCACACCGCGACACAGGTTCCTGGATCTGAGTGTCGCGATTCTGCCTTCTCACACCGCGACACAGGTTCCTGGATCTGAGTGTCGCGATTCTGCCTTCTCACACCGCGACACAGGTTCCTGGATCTGAGTGTCGCGATTCTGCCTTCTCACACCGCGACACAGGTTCCTGGATCTGAGTGTCGGGATTCTGCCTTCTCACACCGCGACACAGGTTCCTGGATCTGAGTGTCGCGATTTCGGTTTCATATCGCATATCGTTACAGCCCTATTTTAAACACAGTTGCAGAATGCGCAAGCTAGCTGACAGTCTGCTGTAGTGCTTTCGGTGTCTTTTAAGCTCATATTCTCCCGACGCGAGGCGGCAACACTAAATTGCCTGAGAGCATGCTCCAGTGCAACTTGGACGCACCGAAAAAAATACAATTAATTTACAGAATTAGATAAGAACACCTTTCCAATAAAATAAAACGAAAGGCAATCAAGTAACAAAGGTGAAGAGCAAATGTGTGCAAAATGCCTTAAATAAATAAATACAATTAAAATAACGAAAGTATAGTTTGAATTGTCAACTCTGTCTTTTTTAACTGCGGAGACGAATAATAGAGATGTTCCGATACCCTTTTTCCTTCCCGATACCGATTCCGATACCTGGGCTCAGGGTATCGGCCGATACAGAGTACTGATACGATACCTGGGTGTGTATCTTTATATACAGCTCTATACTACTAGCCCTGTATGAATTGATATAATTATTTTATGGTGTGCTTCAGACTTATCCCTTAATAAAGGGATTATAAATAAATACATTTGACTTAATATATTTAATTAAAATGTAATAGTTTCCCGCTATTGTTTCCATGGTTTCCGCGTCGTGCTTGTCACGTGACACCGCAGCCACAATAACACTGCATGACAGATATCGCTTTTCTTTTTCTTTTATTAAAAATATTCACAAACTTGCTTGCTATGTAATCATCTACCAGATATTCAGAATATCTCAAATATGTGTAAAGGAGTGTTTTGTCTTTTAAAAACCAATGTCGCCTTGCTTCTGGCTCGCTTAGTTGGGGACACTTGATACAGAATGAATCAATACTGAATTTAAGATGGACAATGAAACAATTTTAGCTGTAAAACAGCTCTAGGAGATAATAATGTTTCCTCCATCACTGTAAAGCTGCTTTGACACACATTGTAAAAGCACTATATAAATAAAGGTGTCTTGTAATGATCATGTTGGTCTATAATAACATGAGTCCTGTCAGTCTGATTTACAGCTCGTGAATTCAGCAGTTTCTCCTGAAATAGATGAAAATAAGTGGCTGGTGAACTGGGATAAGAATAGAGTGAACTTTATAGTTACTTGCATAATGTATGAATAAAATGCGTCAGCAAGTTTTATTTGAATAGTGTAGGAGCATTAATTATTTGATATTTATTATTGGTTATTCACCGTCACGTGGGCACAGGTGATTACTTCCTTTTATCTTTATTATTTCCTTTGGCGGATTTTTGAGCTAGTGTTGGAAGGGGCGAGTTGCGGGAGCCAACTTTCTGTTGACCGTATTGCGTTGGTTGAATCATGTCTGCATGTTAATCTGAAATAAAAGTCAAATCAAGACAAGATGGTCACTCTATGATTTTGGTAATGATATGATGACCAAGTGCGAGCGAGTCACGAGCCATCCCGCTACATAGCCTCTGTGGCTATTGGATGCCGTGAACAAATAGATAGTTATTGCTGCTTCCATAGACATCTGTGTGTATTTTACTAACTATAAATGTATTGTTCAGCTAGTGCTGCAATGGTAGGTAGAAATAGCAGACCAGGATCAGATAAACTAGGTTCAGCTCAAGGAGGAAAAGGCTGGGTTTTATGAAACACAGACACAAGGTTGCAGTGCCAAGTTGTGGAGTAATATTACAGTGAAATAAGATGACAGGTATTTACAGCATGCTCACATAGACCGTATTCAGTTCAAAGTTGTTAATGAGTCGTGTTGTTTTAACGGCCTGTTTTAATTTGAGTTTTAGTCTTTGTGTCAAGCTGTCATTTTAGTTTTAGTCACGTTCATACTCTTTTTAGTCAAGTTTTAGTCGACAAACTGATGACATTTAGTCTAGTTTTAGTCATTGAGAATTGTATTTTAGTCTCTTAAGTAATGCAATTCTATTTAACCCAGTCAATATAGTATTTCAAACAAGGTTATCTTATTTTACCACCTGGGTGTTAATGGACCAACTACCGGCAGTGGTTTTATATCACCACACAAAGACGCCTGATATAGCCCACCACTCTGTGCTTTGAGAGGGATGTAGGCTATCTGTCCTACAGCGTTTTTATACTTTACCACAGGAAAGAATACCAATATAATAGGCCTAATTAAAAGCGAACCAATGAAGAAATGTTTATAATCCCCTTAGAAAATGTGTGAGACGTGAGTGAAGATTTGGGAAAAGAAAGAGATTCCATGCAGGGATGAGTCACGATTTTTGAATATTCGATTAGTTCATTTAATTATAGAATATCGAATAGGTTGTGCGATTATTCTCTAAAATTAAATCTCCATGTTTTCGGTGCTGATGCGTTCATGTAACCGGAGGGAGACGCTGCCAATAACGCACATAACAGCTGTGACAAAGAACCGGCAAAAGTAATGATTATGAATGTGTCAAATATATCAGAGACATTTTAATGGAATAACTAATGGAATAATATTGTTAAATTCTCTGATAATCGGGTGACCAGATCGCAAACCAGAATTCAAAGCTGACAAAGATTAAATTTATGGGCTCACGCACAACTCTCTCATTCGTCGTAACGTTATAACATTTCGTCTCGTTTTGGTCAACGAAAATGAAGAGACATTTTAGCATAGTTTTTATTTTGTAAACCACATTTAGTCTCGTTTTTATTGGTCAAAATATTGCATTATTTTCGTCAGGTGATAAAGGTTCGTTGACGAAGATATTTCGTCATAATTTTCGTTGACGAAAGCAACACTATTAATGAGCCAATCCAATGGTTTCAGAATTCATATGCAGTATCATTTAATTCTCTAAACTGCCGGTTTGACTGTTATGCCCGCCAACCTTTTTAGATGCCTCCACCATTTACTGAGACTGTGCTGTTGAGTGACTTGATACGGGAACTGGCGAGTGTCATTGTGCCCATGTTAACAAAATGGAGCAGTGGTTCCCAACCACATTCCTGGAGGGCCCCCCCCCCCCCCCAACAGTGCACATTTTGCATATCTCCATAGTTTGACACACCCACTTCAGGTCTTGAGGTCCCTACTAATGAGTTGATAACCTGAATCAGGTGTGTTTGAGTGAGGAGACGTGCAAAACGTGCACTGTTGGGGGGGCGGGGCCTCCAGGAATGTGGTGTTGGAACCACTGCGTTAGAGCATTCACACCTCACGCAGAGGCAGTGCGTCGCAGAGTCTATTTTCTGCTGCGCTGCTCGTGTTGAATTAAAGCCACAGTGTTCTTGTTCAACATTTACCTGATTCACATAAATACATTTCACCATAAAATCATGTTAGTAAGGTTTTTCACAATGACATTCAGCGCGTTGAAATAAATAAATAAAATACACACAATATTTCCAGGAGTCTTTGCCCAAACTTCAAAAGGCATGTTTAAACAATTACAACTATATCGTAATATTAAGACTACTTTTATCATGTAAACTACCTACATACAGCATGTTAAGTGTGTGGGACGGGGGAACACGGTCGCATCGCAGCAGTGTATGCTGACCAAGTGCCCATCATAAATCAAAGCACATGACAGACAGTGGTCGGAGGAGGTGACAGAATGGACCACAGTTCAGCTGTGCGTCGCAAATGCTGCCAGTGTGAAAGCACAATGGGCGTGAGCTGCTCCTGCTCTCCATACGCACAGCTTCTGCGTCGGTCTCTGCACTGCTTGCGCGTCGAGTGTGAAACCGGCATCAGACAGAATTCTAGGTTATTACATGCGGAGGTTTTTGGTCCAATAATTAGAATCTGTTTTTTTTTCTTCAGAATTTAGTAGGAAATTACTACTAATTAAGGGCCCTAGGTTTGTAAAAGTGAAGGTGGTTCAAAGTGTTTTATTGTACATTTTATAGGCTTCTTTTATTTGAATCTTAGATATACTCTGCACTCCCATTGAACCCTGCATACAGATATCCACTTTGATTATGGTTTTTGTGGCGAGCAGGACGAGGCTGAGGGCCGTAAAGGATACTAGACCGGTGGGCTTGCCAGCTGTGGCTCATTATCCATCTCGCCACCGGCCTCGTGCCGTCCTCCCACGGCCCTCAGCCTCGTCCTGCTCGCAACGGTTTTAAACTAAAGCTATGTTTTTTTATTTACAGCTTACCAAAGAATCCTTGAACAGTTCCACTTCAGATGACCCAGTTAGCAGCTTTGATAACAGCGAAGATGAATATGTGCCTGACTCTGAGAGCTGTTCAGAAGAATCTGAAGAGAGCCTTTCACAGCCTTTGTCTAGTCCCTCATCTCCCTGTGTGACATTAGATGGGAATGTTGATTCTTCCTCATCTTCCATGAATGCAGACAAGGAATGTTCCCCACTTGAAGATAAGGAGACAATGACTCATTCAGACAATGACTGCAGTGAAGAGGTTTCAGTGATGAAACTGCAAAAGACTGCAAAAGGCCAAAGAATGTTCAACAAAAAGCAGTATTGCTTTTACTGCTCCAAACCATTCTACAAAATGGCAAGACACTTGGCCCAAGTTCATAAGAATGAGGTGGAAGTAGCAAAGGCTCTTTCTTTTCCAAAGGGTTCTAAACAAAGAAGGATTCATCTGGATCTTTTGAGGAATAAAGGGAACCGTTCACACAACACAGAGAAAGTCAATGTAGGAAGTGATTTGTCTGAAAGTGAGGATGAAGAGAGTGAGATGCCACAGCCAAAAAAGCGACGTCAGTCCTCTTCATCATCTACAGATACGGTCAGCTGTGATCTGATGTGAATTCCTGGGGGGATAAATAATTCTTTATCAATGATAAAGATTTACATTTTGCTATTTGTATTATACAAATCTGTATGGCTGTCCCTGAGAAAACAGGTTTGCAGCCCTCTTGACTCACAAAGCAGGTAAGGAACTTGATCTCATGCCCCAGAATGCCTACTGGTCACGCCTCTGCATATCTCTGACCACTGTTTCCTTCGGTTAATTTCATTCTCTGTTCCACCACTACTGGTTTATTTCTACTGCAACCTGTCTCCCACCCACTTCTCATTGGTCGCCTCAACTCTACATCAACACTTTCCTCACTTGGAGGTCAATGATGCCACAGAGTATCTCTGCTCTACACTAAGCTCATGTCTGGACATTCTGTGTCCTCTATCCACCAAACCTGCTCGCTCAAACCAGCCTCACCCATGGCTAACTCTACCATCTGAAATCTGCATAATGACCTCAGAGCTGCTGAGAGATCTACTAACCAACTAATCTCAAAGGGTTTTTACCCTTCACTCCTATTTTCCTTCTTATCCAGCATTAGTGCGGCTAAAATGGTTTTCTACAACGATGTACCAAAGCCACTAACCTCTCAGTTGATCTATTGGCTGCTTTCTTGACAGAGAATTGGTTACTAATGGCTGCCACTTTTTTCAGAGCCACTTGGAAACAACCTGTCTTCCCCATCAACTGCGCATCACTTCCACCATTCGCTCACTGACTTGTGGCCATCCTACTGCATGTCTGCTGGATCCCATTCTTACTAACCCTCATCCAAGCCATAACTTTTACCATTGTGTCAGCAATCACACATGTTTCACTGGCTTCTGGAACATTTCATACCGCATTCAAACTGGCTTGGGTAACTCCCCTGCTCAAACCTTCTCTCAGTCCTGCTGAAGTTGAGAAATATTGTCCGATTTCACTTTTCCCATTTTTATGAGTCTATGAAAAGAGCAGTTTTCAAACAGGTCTCTAAATTCCTCTCACAGAATGACAACCTGAATCCAAATCAGTTGCGAGAAACCTGGTTGTCATGACTGACTGACCAGTTGTCTTTCTCTGACCACGTCAATATGCCACCCAATTCAGGCCATGGCCATTGCTATCTCTGCCCTTGACTATTTATATAAACGATATGTAGTGTGAATAGATTGGCCCGGTCTTGCCTTGTACAACCTGTATTTCATTTGTATTTTTTTAATTGCTTGCTTTTGGTTATGGTGTACGCCGGTTAAAGTCTTTTATTTTCTGTCCTTCAGAGGAATCTTTGGTTGGCAGCAAGTCTTCGAGGGAGAGTGAGATGCCTCAGCCAAAGAAGCGACGTCAGTCCCCTGCAACATCTACAGGTAAAGTCAAACCCGTGCTCTGAGAATGACTTTGAATGGTCATCATTATTGATGCTTTTGGTTACAGTGCGCCAAAATGTTGAAGTGTTTATTTGCTTTATCTTCCAGAAGAGCTTTCATTTGGCCGCAAGTCAGCAAAGGAGAAAGAGTTGCCTTCAAAGTCAGGTAAAGACTCAGGACTGCACTGCTAAGAACTGACTTGCCTACTTAGTTATTGTGACTTTATATTAACTGCATTAATAGAGACCACTTTAATTAATGTACAGTATTTCTTGATATTTTCATTAACTGCATTTTAGAGACATTCTGTGTTCTGCTGAAGCACAAGAACAAAGATTAAAGTTCCTGGATGGCTGGAGCCTGGTGTGCTGGTTCCTGGATGGGTGAACCACACGACACCAAATTTAGAATGAAGTTCTCCTCGTCTTCTTGAGGCAGTTGGTCTGGGTTGAGTCTTGTCCAACCTATAAATGGACATGGAACACACACAAATATAATATATAATATGCAATTAGGGAAAATAAATGCAACCCCAAATCAACCTAGACGGTAAAAAAAAGATGGACGTAGTGAATGTGATTATACCCACAGGATTCTGAAAGGCATGGGGCAGAGGAGTCAAGGAAGAATGGAGAATGGGTTGGATATGTGTTCTTTCAACAGCTGTTAAGAATCGCCATTATTGTGTCACAGTCTAAGATGCAAAGAACATTGTAATCCATTGTAAACTTTGTGCGACCAGCAAAAGGTCTACAACCGCTAACAATTCTAAATCTAATTTATTGAAGCACCGCCATGTAAAACGTATAAAATAAAACGCTGGCGCTGACCGGTAGGATGCTACTGCCAGTGATGCATGCACTCGTCGGGAGAGTGGCATTAAGCAAAGTTGAATCTTCTGTAAAAACACTGAATACAGCTCTTATAAATACATGTGCAGAAAAACATTAGTTCAAAAATCAGGGTTGACTTGCTTTATTTTATATTTCAGCCAGTGATGTTAGGAAACGTTATATGTTTTGTAAAAAAACATACTCCATGCTGCTCTTATCAATATGATATTAGTTAAAGAGCATTAGATAGCTATTAGTTGGGAGAGACTGTTTATTATTTTTAAATATGCACATTGCTTCTCTGTATAGCATCACCTGGTCGGAGAGGCAGCAATGTGTAACGATTGGCTGATTGTTGACTCCTAATGTTAATTATTGTTCCAGTAAAGTGGATTCATTTCTAAAATAAGCAGACTAAACAGGTTATCTGTCACCTTTTAGAGCGGGATAGTAAAAGTAATATAGTAACGTGACGAGTAACGTAACTAGTAACTTTTTATTCCATGGTATAAGTAAAGTAATATTATAAATTTTATACTTGCCCAACACTGGTTGTGGTCTCTGTTAGGTACTTTTTTGCACATCCAATCTCTATTCACAAGTAGTAGATTTACTTTGACTACCATTGTTTTTAAAAAAATACATTAACATTAACACAAGTTAGTCTTAAAAGGCAAAATGAGTAGGATTGTCTCTTGCTGTTTGTAAACACATGATTCAAAGTTGGCCCCATGCAGAGAGAGCGGCGATTGAGTGAGCTAGAAAAAGAGATTGAAGAGAGTGAGCAGGTGTTAGCAAGAACAAAGCAGTGAACCAGAGAAATAAAAGGTATTCTGATTGTTTCACTTCGGTTACATTCTAAAGCACAAATAAACATGACCCCACCTCCACAGAACCCTGTTGGAAGGAGACACAAATAAACATGACCCCACCTCCACAGAACCCTGTTGGAAGGAGCCACAAATAAACATGACCCCACCTCCACAGAACCCTGTTGGAAGGAGCCACAAATAAACATGACCCCACCTCCACAGAACCCTGTTGGAAGGAGACACATTGGCGGATTTTGTGTGAATACAGCCGAAGCCACCGTCAGCTTTTAATATAGGCCTGCTATAAGTGTGTGTGTGTAGCTCAGACACACATACCTGCATGACAGAGACAGATCACAGAGGAGAGAAATGGAGACAGCAATGTAACCTGGTTGCTAAGTTACTATAGAGTCAAGAGTCGCTGCTTTTATTTTATGAGAAACCACAGGAAGTCCTGATTCCCATTTGCGCTAGCTTCCCAGCTGAGTGTTTAGGCCCAGTCAAAACAATGCAGCCTCTATGCAGGAGCTTATCGACATACAGCTGCATCAATTTACATAATCAAGTACTGACATTTTTAATGATTGGATTTAGCTGGAGGTCACTAATTTAGCTAATATTTAGCTTTAGTACACATCCAGTGTCCTGCTTTGCTTGTCATCTGGCTGAAATGCAAAATGTGACTACATAAGTCTGCTGGTGGTCTGATGGAGCTTCCAGCATATTTGATTTGACAGTGAGTGTGACTCATTAAAAAGTTCAGCCTCAAAAAAGCGCTCCCACTTTAGCTGCGGATTTCAAAAGTTCCAATAACTTAAAACTACCAAGGAGATAGAAGTGAGGTATTTTAAAGCACAGGTGACCCCTGCCATCATCCCAAAGCCATCATAAAAATCCTCACATTTATCTATCCAAAAATTATGTAAAAACCATAGATTATTTGTAGATGTTTTCTAGCTTTGATGTAACTTCAGATCAAGCTTGAGGACACATTCAGCTGTAAACTACAGTTTTGTGTATATATCCAATTGATCTCTCTACCTCTCTGTTCCAGCTTGAGAAGTTGTATGCCCTTGGCATGAAGCCCCTGCTGCTGATTGCACATCCTCCTAAGGTGGTGACAGGGACGCACAAGTACCAGACTAAAATAATGCTGCCAATGCATGCCCAACTTAGCACATCCGCTAAGACATGCTTAGAGAATGTGGATGCCATCTACAAATTGATGGTTCAAGGTGAGATTGCATTTATTTAACCTTGAAATGCATACACATGCATATATTCTATATCAATTGTACAATTGTTGGTGTTGTCCTGTACATTTCCAAACAGCAAAGACTAGAAATTCTGATCTGGCTGTAGCCTAGCTGCAACCTAGAGTCATTTTAAAGAGCTGGTATTGTGGAAAACAAGAACAAAATGTAAAATTCAGCAGAAGCAGTGGTTGGCATCCATGAAAAAAATAAAAATAAAGTCCCACGTCCTTGATGATGCTGCCATTCTGGTATGTAGTTTTCCGATCATCTCATTCACCAAAAGTGTTTTATTATTTTGACATAAGCAAATAAATTACTTGGTATAATAACTGGTATAATATATTGCCTCACACATCCACACTATTAATAAGAATATAATTCATGTTTACTGGTTTTTACAAACTATTATGTATAGGGAGTTGAAACTCATAAAAATCCTCACATTTATCTATCCAAAAATTATGTAAAAACCATAGTTTGATTATTTGTAGATGTTTTCTAGCTTTGATGTAACTTCAGATCAAGCTTGAGGACAAATTCAGCTGTAAACTACAGTTTTGTGTATATATCCAATTGATCTCTCTACCTCTCTGTTCCAGCTTGAGAAGTTGTATGCCCTTGGCATGAAGCCCCTGCTGCTGATTGCACATCCTCCTAAGGTGGTGACAGGGACGCACAAGTACCAGACACACTTTTGGTGAATGAGATGATCGGAAAACTACATACCAGAATGGCAGCATCATCAAGGACGTGGGACTTTATTTTTTTTTTTTTCATGGATGCCAACCACTGCTTCTGCTGAATTTTAAATTCTTCCAGCTTTTTTTGAAGTCTGACGTGTTGGGGTTGTGGATGTTTGCAAAATGAACACATTTTAAGTCCACAGTATAGTTTGTCCCTGCAGTTTGGGCAGGTCTTTTTTGTGATCCTCATTACTGAACAGTGAGATAGATTTAAAAGAGAGAGACAATAACAGAAAGAGACAAGTGAGAAAGAGAGAGAGAGAGAGGCTCTTAAAAGTGCCGTTGTTTTGATTTGTGTGTGTGTATATATGTGTGTGTATATGTGTGTGTATATGTGTGTGTATATGTGTGTGTATATGTGTGTGTATATGTGTGTATATGTGTGTGTTGGTGAAGTCAAAAAGTGTTGCAATAAAGCTGTAAAACAGGAAAAAGCAAAAGATTATTAGAATAGCCTTTGTAGTAAATGAGCATTTCTTAATTGTTAGGATGGAGTAATTAATTATTAATGAAATATTAATCAATCACAACCACTACGTACAATACAAATCAATCCTTACTGTACAAATATCAGATTTGTAGCACATTCACTTGACACAAGCAAGTACATACACAAATCTATTTTTATTTAGGCCTACAAATAATGGAAACAGTGGTCTTCTTCTGTCCTGTTGCGTAAAATGCTTCTCATAATATCCACTGCTCTCTCTTCTCAATGTCACAAATAACTAAAGTAACAATTATCTCATGATGATTTCAGTGTCTTCTAAAATGGCAAAGTCTTACAAAAGTATGGCAGCATAGTGTTACAGGATATTCTATCTATAAGTTAGTGGTGGGTCGTCTCTCTATTTAATTATGCATTCATTACATCAGGTATGAACGGTCATTGACATTGAGTCGCACTGAGCAGTCCAATCCTCTGGAAAGACTCCAGGTCCACTTTTTTATTCCAGTCCATCCCTGATTGCGGTAATTCCCTTTAGTTACACTTCTGACATTTACTTTGCACTTTGAATAAAACTTTAAACACTGCAACAACACGTTGTTAATTGTTGTCTTCACAACACATGGACAAATACATGAGTTGAAACTGATTTTGGTAGCTGGCAGTGCCACAATCCAACTGTGCCGGGGACACCTGTCGTTTGGCTGGATAACTAACTACTTCGGCGGGTAGCCGTGTAAATGATAACACTAACAAATTCAACCTAATCTCCAGGGATGAAACGCTACACAGATCGGGCTACAACTAAAGAAATAACAGCAAAGGTTTTGCGTGCTTTTTAACAAACAAACACCCATTGGGTTGAGATACTTACTGTAGTTAATTGGCGGGTGAAATGAGCGGTAAAGGTGATTATGGGTAAGAAGCGCGCGTTACGGTGCGTAACGTGACGTATCGTTGCCGTGGTAACCACTGAAAGTCTTCTGATTCATAAGAATAATTATTAATAATATTCGCTGCTATGACAGAAAATACATTTGAAAATAATAAAATATCCTAAAGGGTTTAATAACGTAAAGGAAACAACACAGCCTCGGGCCATTCTTTAAAACTACTCCATCTATAAATTGATAGTTTTTTCACAAACAATTTACTGTTATTTAGACAACAAAAATCGGAACAAATTCACTATAATACATTATAAAAGGAGGACATTTAGTAAACTATAAAACAACATTTACCGCCGCCCACTGTGTGACTGTTGAACCAGGGAATCCGTGTGTCCACCACGACAAATGAGCTTCATTGACTTTGTATGGGTGTTGTTTCCGTGGTGCCGACACGTAATTTCAACACATTCCGTGCCACCACCACGTAAATCGGGGTTAAGGGGTCGTGTTCATTTCACATATTTCTGGGAGATCAGGTTGCACCAAGTCTACCTTTTCCATGAGTCCCTCACCAAGTCTACCTTTTCCATGAGTCCCTCACCAAGTCTACCTTTTCCATGAGTCCCTCACCAAGTCTACCTTTTCCATGAGTCCCTCACCAAGTCTACTTTTTCCATGAGTCCCTCACCAAGTCTACCTTTTCCATGAGTCCCTCACCAAGTCTACCTTTTCCATGAGTCCCTCACCAAGTCTACCTTTTCCATGAGTCCCTCACCAAGTCTACTTTTTCCATGAGTCCCTCACCAAGTCTACCTTTTCCATAAGTCCCTCACCAAGTCTACCTTTTCCATGAGTCCCTCACCAAGTCTACTTTTTCCATGAGTCCCTCACCAAGTCTACTTTTTCCATGGATATGTTTTGCTGCTCTTGACTGATTCAAGCAGTCCTTTGTCCTTTTGCATAGCCAGAGAGTTCAACCACCACCTGCTCCAGGTCAGTGAAGGAGAGCTCCTCATAGGGGCCGATCGGTTTCAGTTTCACCATTACGTGTTCTGGTGAGAAATCAAACCACTTGTCAATGTATGTAATGACAGTGTCATAGAACTTCACAGTCCTGTTGCTGCTTGGACCTTTGTGCTGACGGTCGTTTGTCCATCAGCTGCTTGGACCTTTGTGCTGATTGGTCTGGGATCCAAAAAAAGCTGTCCTGTTTCCACTGAAGCATCTTCATTTGGAACTTTTGGACTTCCTCGTAAACATCTGTGATACAGAGCGTTGTTTCCTCCAGGTTTTTTTTACGAGTTGGTCAAAAACGCACCCCATGTTGTGGAAAAGTGGGAAAAGCCCAGATAAATCTCAGCAGCTTCCGTTCTTTTTCTTCATCCTCAAATACTCTTCAGTGCCACAGAACATGTCTCCCCAAGGAACCTGCAAATTGTTTTATTTATATCATGTATAATTTTTTCACCTAATACTATAACAATGTATGATGTACATATTCAGTCATTCACTTTTTTTTATTTTACTAGGAAAGTCAGTTAAGAACAATATACTTATAATATATATAATACATATATATATATATATATATATATATATATATATATATATATATATATATACGTATAAACGAATATACTGGACAAGGAATTTTGGAGAGACTCGACCAATCAGAGATGACTTGCAACTGATTGACGTGAAAAGGGAGTGAACCTTAGCTATTCGCTAGCTAAGATAATAATTAATCAAACTACTATCAAATAACTACAAAACAATACATCATGTAATGTACTCTTGGTTTTTCATCAGCTAGCCAAGCTACATAGCCTGTAACGTTATCTGGTAATTGTTGTATAAATGTTGCTACGTTTTAGCTAACGTTAGCTACAGTTGCTAGCTAGTTAAAGTTACTGTAACGTTAGCTAACTTTAGCTAGCAGATTCCATGTTGATAAATTGTAGTCATTTAAACCAATGATATACTTTCTCACCATCTCCTTCCATCCTCCTCCCTTTACTACCTGGCTTATCCTGCCCCTGTCCAGTTAAGTGGTGGAGAGTTTGGGAGCTGTGAGCTCTGATAGAGAAATGTATCAACCACCACAAACAGGTAAGACAGGTTCTGTCCTCTGTATTTCAGACCAAAGCAAGACAATGTTTAAAGCTCACTATGGATCTACTAACAGGTTAGTCTCTGTAAAGTCTTTGGATGTATTTGAAGTGTGATTATTGTGTGTTCTGTGTTACTTCTATGTCTTTTCCAATACTAACTGAATGGTGAATGAATGTGTTTACAGTGAATCAATCAATCAATACAGTGTGATTATTGTGTGTTCTGTGGAGTTCCTTCCTCTTCTCCAATACTAACTGAATGGTGAATGAATGTATTTACAGTGAATCAATCAATCAATACAGTGTGATTATTGTGTGTTCTGTGGAGTTCCTTCCTCTTCTCCAATACTAACTGAATGGTGAATGAATGTATTTACAGTGAATCAATCAATCAATACAGTGTGATTATTGTGTGTTCTGTGGAGTTCCTTCCTCTTCTCCAATACTAACTGAATGGTGAATGAATGTATTTACAGTGAATAAATCAATCAATACAGTGTGATTACTGTGTGTTCTGTGGAGTTCCTTCCTCTTCTCCAATACTAACTGAATGGTGAATGAATGTATTTACAGTGAATCAATCAATCAATACAGTGTAATTATTGTGTGTTCTGTGGAGTTCCTTCCTCTTCTCCAATACTAACTGAATGGTGAATGAATGTATTTACAGTGAATCAATCAATCAATACAGTGTGATTATTGTGTGTTCTGTGGAGTTCCTTCCTCTTCTCCAATACTAACTGAATGGTGAATGAATGTATTTACAGTGAATCAATCAATCAATACAGTGTGATTATTGTGTGTTCTGTGGAGTTCCTTCCTCTTCTCCAATACTAACTGAATGGTGAATGAATGTATTTACAGTGAATCAATCAATCAATACAGTGTGATTATTGTGTGTTCTGTGGAGTTCCTTCCTCTTCTCCAATACTAACTGAATGGTGAATGAATGTATTTACAGTGAATCAATCAAACAATACAGTGTGATTATTGTGTGTTCTGTGGAGTTCCTTCCGCTTCTCCAATACTAACTGAATGGTGAATGAATGTATTTACAGTGAATCAATCAATCAATACAGTGTGATTATTGTGTGTTCTGTGGAGTTCCTTCCTCTTCTCCAATTCTAACTGAATGGTGAATGAATGTATTTACAGTGAATCAATCAATCAATACAGTGTGATTATTGTGTGTTCTGTGGAGTTCCTTCCTCTTCTCCAATACTAACTGAATGGTGAATGAATGTATTTACAGTGAATCAATCAATCAATACAGTGTGATTATTGTGTGTTCTGTGGAGTTCCTTCCTCTTCTCCAATACTAACTGAATGGTGAATGAATGTATTTACAGTGAATCAATCAATCAATACAGTGTGATTATTGTGTGTTCTGTGGAGTTCCTTCCTCTTCTCCAATACTAACTGAATGGTGAATGAATGTATTTACAGTGAATCAATCAATCAATACAGTGTGATTATTGTGTGTTCTGTGGAGTTCCTTCCTCTTCTCCAATACTAACTGAATGGTGCATGAATGTATTTACAGTGAATCAATCAATCAATACAGTGTGATTATTGTGTGTTCTGTGGAGTTCCTTCCTCTTCTCCAATACTAACTGAATGGTGAATGAATGTATTTACAGTGAATCAATCAATCAATACAGTGTGATTATTGTGTGTTCTGTGGAGTTCCTTCCTCTTCTCCAATACTAACTGAATGGTGAATGAATATATTTACAGTGAATCAATCAATACAGTGTGATTACTGTGTGTTCTGTGGAGTTCCTTCCTCTTCTCTAATACTAACTGAATGGTGAATGAATATATTTACAGTGAATCAATCAATCAATACAGTGTGATTACTGTGTGTTCTGTGGAGTTCCTTCCTCTTCTCCAATACTAACTGAATGGTGAATGAATGTATTTACAGTGAATCAATCAATCAGTACAGTGTGATTACTGTGTGTTCTGTGGAGTTCCTTCCTCTTCTCCAATACTAACTGAATGGTGAATGAATGTATTTACAGTGAATCAATCAATCAGTATAGTGTGATTATTGTGTGTTCTGTGGAGTTCCTTCCTCTTCTCCAATACTAACTGAATGGTGAATGAATGTATTTACAGTGAATCAATCAAACAATACAGTGTGATTATTGTGTGTTCTGTGGAGTTCCTTCCTCTTCTCCAATACTAACTGAATGGTGAATGAATGTATTTACAGTGAATCAATCAATCAATACAGTGTGAATATTGTGTGTTCTGTGGAGTTCCTTCCTCTTCTCCAATACTAACTGAATGGTGATTGAATGTATTTACAGTGAATCAATCAATCAATACAGTGTGATTATTGTGTGTTCTGTGGAGTTCCTTCCTCTTCTCCAATACTAACTGAATGGTGAATGAATGTATTTACAGTGAATCAATCAATCAATACAGTGTGATTATTGTGTGTTCTGTGGAGTTCCTTCCTCTTCTCCAATACTAACTGAATGGTGAATGAATGTATTTACAGTGAATCAATCAATCAATACAGTGTGATTATTGTGTGTTCTGTGGAGTTCCTTCCTCTTCTCCAATACTAACTGAATGGTGAATGAATGTATTTACAGTGAATCAATCAAACAATACAGTGTGATTATTGTGTGTTCTGTGGAGTTCCTTCCTCTTCTCCAATACTAACTGAATGGTGAATGAATGTGTTTACAGTGAATCAATCAATCAATACAGTGTGATTATTGTGTATTCTGTGGAGTTCCTTCCTCTTCTCCAATACTAACTGAATGGTGAATGAATGTGTTTACAGTGAATCAATCAATCAATACAGTGTGATTATTGTGTGTTCTGTGGAGTTCCTTCCTCTTCTCCAATACTAACTGAATGGTGAATGAATGTATTTACAGTGAATCAATCAATCAATACAGTGTGATTATTGTGTGTTCTGTGGAGTTCCTTCCTCTTCTCTAATACAAACTGAATGGTGAATGAATGTATTTACAGTGAATCAATCAATCAATACAGTGTGATTATTGTGTGTTCTGTGGAGTTCCTTCCTCTTCTCCAATACTAACTGAATGGTGAATGAATGTATTTACAGTGAATCAATCAATCAATACAGTGTGATTATTGTGTGTTCTGTGGAGTTCCTTCCTCTTCTCCAATACTAACTGAATGGTGAATGAATGTATTTACAGTGAATCAATCAATCAATACAGTGTGATTTTTGTGTGTTCTGTGGAGTTCCTTCCTCTTCTCCAATACTAACTGAATGGTGAATGAATGTATTTACAGTGAATCAATCAAACAATACAGTGTGATTATTGTGTGTTCTGTGGAGTTCCTTCCTCTTCTCCAATACTAACTGAATGGTGAATGAATGTATTTACAGTGAATCAATCAAACAATACAGTGTGATTATTGTGTGTTCTGTGGAGTTCCTTCCTCTTCTCCAATACTAACTGAATGGTGAATGAATGTATTTACAGTGAATCAATCAATCAATCAATACAGTGTGATTATTGTGTGTTCTGTGGAGTTCCTTCCTCTTCTCCAATACTAACTGAATGGTGAATGAATGTATTTACAGTGAATCAATCAATCAATACAGTGTGATTATTGTGTGTTCTGTGGAGTTCCTTCCTCTTCTCCAATACTAACTGAATTGTGAATGAATGTATTTACAGTGAATCAATCAATCAATACAGTGTGATTATTGTGTGTTCTGTGGAGTTCCTTCCTCTTCTCCAATACTAACTGAATGGTGAATGAATGTATTTACAGTGAATCAATCAATCAATACAGTGTGATTATTGTGTGTTCTGTGGAGTTCCTTCCTCTTCTCCAATACTAACTGAATGGTGAATGAATGTATTTACAGTGAATCAATCAATCAATACAGTGTGATTATTGTGTGTTCTGTGGAGTTCCTTCCTCTTCTCCAATACTAACTGAATGGTGAATGAATGTATTTACAGTGAATCAATCAATCAATACAGTGTGATTATTGTGTGTTCTGTGGAGTTCCTTCCTCTTCTCCAATACTAACTGAATGGTGAATGAATGTATTTACAGTGAATCAATCAATCAATACAGTGTGATTATTGTGTGTTCTGTGGAGTTCCTTCCTCTTCTCCAATACTAACTGAATGGTGAATGAATGTATTTACAGTGAATCAATCAATCAATACAGTGTGATTATTGTGTGTTCTGTGGAGTTCCTTCCTCTTCTCCAATACTAACTGAATGGTGAATGAATGTATTTACAGTGAATCAATCAATCAATACAGTGTGATTATTGTGTGTTCTGTGGAGTTCCTTCCTCTTCTCCAATACTAACTGAATGGTGAATGAATGTATTTACAGTGAATCAATCAATCAATACAGTGTGATTATTGTGTGTTCTGTGGAGTTCCTTCCTCTTCTCCAATACTAACTGAATGGTGAATGAATGTATTTACAGTGAATCAATCAATCAATACAGTGTGATTATTGTGTGTTATGTGGAGTTCCTTCCTCTTCTCCAATACTAACTGAATGGTGAATATCTGGTGTCATTTTGTCTTCTTGTTGTATGTGAGAATAGAAGTTGTTTCTTAGAGGAAGGGGAATGTTTCTTTTCCATTCTGTATATTTGAACAAAATTCAACTCCAGTTGAAGAACTGGGATAAGCTAGGAATGTCATTGTGGGGTTGGCCACATGTTATAAAGATGGTTCAAGGTCCTAAACTGAATGACGTCATCAGCATGTTTCCACTGTCCATACCTGCCTACACCTTTAACACCATAGACACAATGATTCATGTGGACTATTAAAAGGGCAAGGATGAACCAAGCTGGATTACAGACAGAGACTTAGAAGGGAGAATTAAAGCTCCCTAACATGTCATTATAGCTGTAAGGGCCGGGTTGTGGTGAAGCCACTTACTCCCACCAGGGGGAGTGGATGAGCCACAACCCAGTCCTCACTTCAGGTAGGGGAGGTTGATGATCCCCAATCAGAGACAGCTGTCTAGTGTTGTCTCTGATTGGGGAGAGTATTTAACCATCGTCTACATCCACCTGTGTGTGGATCATTGTTTGTTGTGTTTGTCTGCATGTGTGCAGAACTCGCAAGTAAGTCACGTGTATTTGTTTATAGTCCGTTTTTGTTTTCACTCTCCTGTTTTATTATCGTGCTTCGTGAGTACATCTCCGTAATAAAAAGGATGACTCTACATGAACGCTCCGTCTACCGTCCCATGTATACGCATCGTGACAATAGCAAGAAGCTTTTATAACTGTCCAAATAGACTCTCTTTATTGACAACTCTAATTGGCCAATTTGGGTTGACATGGAAGAAGAACTTAATGCCCCATTTGGAGCATCATATTATCTGAGTCAACACTTAAATGTGGGCCTGCAGAATCCCATAATGCCCCATACTAAGAAATATGGTGTTAAATAAATAAGAGACAGGCATCTTCACCTTTCCTGACAAGCTCTGCTTCATTATGGAACAACAACTAATACAAATTAGGAGGAAAGGTGGTTGTCTGGAAAGAGTGGGACAGGTTTTGATTTAGCCTCAACACGAATACATTTCACTGTTGCTTTATGTAATGATCATGCTGTTTAATCAGCTTCTTGATATAACACACCTGTCAGGTGGATGGATTATCTTGTCAAAAGACAAATGTTCACTAAACGGGATCTAAACATATGTGCACAACATTACAGATAAATGTGCTTTTTGTGCGTATAGAAATTCTGGGATATTTTATTTTATTTCCATAGTGGCGCGACCTTTGTAGTCTAAGGGGTTCAGATGAGGATGACCTGATCTCAAAAAAACCCTAAAGGCTCTTTTAAACAATATAACTTATAAATCATGAGCCTCATCTTGAGGAGTCACCTGTGACGTATTAAATAAAGAGTAGGAGTGCTGATCTAGGATCAGTTTAGCCTTTTAGATCATAGTGTAATAATATTACATGGGCAGGGGGACCTGATCCTAGGTCAGCATTCCTCCTCTGAGACACTTCCCAGGAGTCACCAGGACCAAGAAACCGAACACATACTGTTGTAAAGTCTAGTTACAGCAGGTATTTACTGCCATCTAGTGGAAGATACCAATAAAACACTTTAGTATCAGGGTGGGGAGACGGCTGAGATGAAAATGAAAGTGAAAGTGTTTATTTTGTATAGGATCCATTTTGAGATGACAGCGCAGAAAACGCTATATGGAGAGAACTAGAAAAAAAAGTGAGTATTTTTATATTTCTGAACAATAATCTAATCTAAAGGACAGAGTATGTGAATGAATACCTGGAATGAGATATGACTAGTTAATAGAAGTGCTACTTGAGCTGAGTTGCTGACAGACTGCAGTTTTCAACGTGGAAACTAATCAGTCGGCCTACATGTTATTTATATTGTCATTAAGGAGACACCTATTTTACAGCCCTTTTTCCATAAAACATATTAACCCTCTAGAACTGATGCGCATCAAGATATAAGGCTACAAAGCCCAGGAAAACGACTTTAGGCGTTCTAGAGCTTCGAAGCTCTGCTTCGTTATGGAACAACAATTAATAAAACTTAGGAGGAAAGGTGGTTGTCTGGAAAGAGTGGGATAGGTTTTGTTTTATCCTCAACACGAATACATTTCACTGTTGCTTTATGTAATGATCATGCTGTTTAATCAGCTTCTTGATATAACACACCTGTCAGGTGGATGGATTATCTTGTCAAAAGACAAATGTTCACTAACCGGGATCTAAACATATGTGCACAACATTACAGATAAATGTGCTTTTTGTGCGTATAGAAATTCTGGGATATTTTATTTTATTTCCATAGGGGCGCGACCTTTGTAGTCTAAGGGGTTCAGATGAGGATGACCTGATCTCAAAAAAACCCTAAAGGCTCTTTTAAACAATATAACTTATAAATCATGAGCCTCATCTTGAGGAGTCACCTGTGACGTATTAAATAAAGAGTAGGAGTGCTGATCTAGGATCAGTTTAGCCTTTTAGATCATAATGAATAATATTACATGGGCAGGGGGACCTGATCCTAGGTCAGCATTCCTCCTCTGAGACACTTCCCAGGAGTCACCAGGACCAAGAAACCGAACACATACTGTTGTAAAGTCTAGTTACAGCAGGTATTTACTGCCATCTAGTGGAAGATACCAATAAAACACTTTAGTATCAGGGTGGGGAGACGGCTGAGATGAAAATGAAAGTGAAAGTGTTTATTTTGTATAGGATCCATTTTGAGATGACAGCGCAGAAAACGCTATATGGAGAGAACTAGAAAAAAAAGTGAGTATTTTTATATTTCTGAACAATAATCTAATCTAAAGGACAGAGTATGTGAATGAATACCTGGAATGAGATATGACTAGTTAATAGAAGTGCTACTTGAGCTGAGTTGCTGACAGACTGCAGTTTTCAACGTGGAAACTAATCAGTCGGCCTACATGTTATTTATATTGTCATTAAGGAGACACCTATTTTACAGCCCTTTTTCCATAAAACATATTAACCCTCTAGAACTGATGCGCATCAAGATATAAGGCTACAAAGCCCAGGAAAACGACTTTAGGCGTTCTAGAGCTTCGAAGCTCTGCTTCGTTATGGAACAACAATTAATAAAACTTAGGAGGAAAGGTGGTTGTCTGGAAAGAGTGGGATAGGTTTTGTTTTATCCTCAACACGAATACATTTCACTGTTGCTTTATGTAATGATCATGCTGTTTAATCAGCTTCTTGATATAACACACCTGTCAGGTGGATGGATTATCTTGTCAAAAGACAAATGTTCACTAACCGGGATCTAAACATATGTGCACAACATTACAGATAAATGTGCTTTTTGTGCGTATAGAAATTCTGGGATATTTTATTTTATTTCCATAGGGGCGCGACCTTTGTAGTCTAAGGGGTTCAGATGAGGATGACCTGATCTCAAAAAAACCCTAAAGGCTCTTTTAAACAATATAACTTATAAATCATGAGCCTCATCTTGAGGAGTCACCTGTGACGTATTAAATAAAGAGTAGGAGTGCTGATCTAGGATCAGTTTAGCCTTTTAGATCATAATGAATAATATTACATGGGCAGGGGGACCTGATCCTAGGTCAGCATTCCTCCTCTGAGACACTTCCCAGGAGTCACCAGGACCAAGAAACCGAACACATACTGTTGTAAAGTCTAGTTACAGCAGGTATTTACTGCCATCTAGTGGAAGATACCAATAAAACACTTTAGTATCAGGATGGGGAGACGGCTGAGATGAAAATGAAAGTGAAAGTGTTTATTTTGTATAGGATCCATTTTGAGATGACAGCGCAGAAAACGCTATATGGAGAGAACTAGAAAAAAAAGTGAGTATTTTTATATTTCTGAACAATAATCTAATCTAAAGGACAGAGTATGTGAATGAATACCTGGAATGAGATATGACTAGTTAATAGAACTGCTACTTGAGCTGAGTTGCTGACAGACTGCAGTTTTCAACGTGGAAACTAATCAGTCGGCCTACATGTTATTTATATTGTCATTAAGGAGACACCTATTTTACAGCCCTTTTTCCATAAAACATATTAACCCTCTAGAACTGATGCGCATCAAGATATAAGGCTACAAAGCCCAGGAAAACGACTTTAGGCGTTCTAGAGCTTCGAAGCTCTGCTTCGTTATGGAACAACAATTAATAAAACTTAGGAGGAAAGGTGGTTGTCTGGAAAGAGTGGGATAGGTTTTGTTTTATCCTCAACACGAATACATTTCACTGTTGCTTTATGTAATGATCATGCTGTTTAATCAGCTTCTTGATATAACACACCTGTCAGGTGGATGGATTATCTTGTCAAAAGACAAATGTTCACTAACCGGGATCTAAACATATGTGCACAACATTACAGATAAATGTGCTTTTTGTGCGTATAGAAATTCTGGGATATTTTATTTTATTTCCATAGGGGCGCGACCTTTGTAGTCTAAGGGGTTCAGATGAGGATGACCTGATCTCAAAAAAACCCTAAAGGCTCTTTTAAACAATATAACTTATAAATCATGAGCCTCATCTTGAGGAGTCACCTGTGACGTATTAAATAAAGAGTAGGAGTGCTGATCTAGGATCAGTTTAGCCTTTTAGATCATAATGAATAATATTACATGGGCAGGGGGACCTGATCCTAGGTCAGCATTCCTCCTCTGAGACACTTCCCAGGAGTCACCAGGACCAAGAAACCGAACACATACTGTTGTAAAGTCTAGTTACAGCAGGTATTTACTGCCATCTAGTGGAAGATACCAATAAAACACTTTAGTATCAGGATGGGGAGACGGCTGAGATGAAAATGAAAGTGAAAGTGTTTATTTTGTATAGGATCCATTTTGAGATGACAGCGCAGAAAACGCTATATGGAGAGAACTAGAAAAAAAAGTGAGTATTTTTATATTTCTGAACAATAATCTAATCTAAAGGACAGAGTATGTGAATGAATACCTGGAATGAGATATGACTAGTTAATAGAACTGCTACTTGAGCTGAGTTGCTGACAGACTGCAGTTTTCAACGTGGAAACTAATCAGTCGGCCTACATGTTATTTATATTGTCATTAAGGAGACACCTATTTTACAGCCCTTTTTCCATAAAACATATTAACCCTCTAGAACTGATGCGCATCAAGATATAAGGCTACAAAGCCCAGGAAAACGACTTTAGGCGTTCTAGAGCTTCGAAGCTCTGCTTCGTTATGGAACAACAATTAATAAAACTTAGGAGGAAAGGTGGTTGTCTGGAAAGAGTGGGATAGGTTTTGTTTTATCCTCAACACGAATACATTTCACTGTTGCTTTATGTAATGATCATGCTGTTTAATCAGCTTCTTGATATAACACACCTGTCAGGTGGATGGATTATCTTGTCAAAAGACAAATGTTCACTAACCGGGATCTAAACATATGTGCACAACATTACAGATAAATGTGCTTTTTGTGCGTATAGAAATTCTGGGATATTTTATTTTATTTCCATAGGGGCGCGACCTTTGTAGTCTAAGGGGTTCAGATGAGGATGACCTGATCTCAAAAAAACCCTAAAGGCTCTTTTAAACAATATAACTTATAAATCATGAGCCTCATCTTGAGGAGTCACCTGTGACGTATTAAATAAAGAGTAGGAGTGCTGATCTAGGATCAGTTTAGCCTTTTAGATCATAATGAATAATATTACATGGGCAGGGGGACCTGATCCTAGGTCAGCATTCCTCCTCTGAGACACTTCCCAGGAGTCACCAGGACCAAGAAACCGAACACATACTGTTGTAAAGTCTAGTTACAGCAGGTATTTACTGCCATCTAGTGGAAGATACCAATAAAACACTTTAGTATCAGGGTGGGGAGACGGCTGAGATGAAAATGAAAGTGAAAGTGTTTATTTTGTATAGGATCCATTTTGAGATGACAGCGCAGAAAACGCTATATGGAGAGAACTAGAAAAAAAAGTGAGTATTTTTATATTTCTGAACAATAATCTAATCTAAAGGACAGAGTATGTGAATGAATACCTGGAATGAGATATGACTAGTTAATAGAAGTGCTACTTGAGCTGAGTTGCTGACAGACTGCAGTTTTCAACGTGGAAACTAATCAGTCGGCCTACATGTTATTTATATTGTCATTAAGGAGACACCTATTTTACAGCCCTTTTTCCATAAAACATATTAACCCTCTAGAACTGATGCGCATCAAGATATAAGGCTACAAAGCCCAGGAAAACGACTTTAGGCGTTCTAGAGCTTCGAAGCTCTGCTTCGTTATGGAACAACAATTAATAAAACTTAGGAGGAAAGGTGGTTGTCTGGAAAGAGTGGGATAGGTTTTGTTTTATCCTCAACACGAATACATTTCACTGTTGCTTTATGTAATGATCATGCTGTTTAATCAGCTTCTTGATATAACACACCTGTCAGGTGGATGGATTATCTTGTCAAAAGACAAATGTTCACTAACCGGGATCTAAACATATGTGCACAACATTACAGATAAATGTGCTTTTTGTGCGTATAGAAATTCTGGGATATTTTATTTTATTTCCATAGGGGCGCGACCTTTGTAGTCTAAGGGGTTCAGATGAGGATGACCTGATCTCAAAAAAACCCTAAAGGCTCTTTTAAACAATATAACTTATAAATCATGAGCCTCATCTTGAGGAGTCACCTGTGACGTATTAAATAAAGAGTAGGAGTGCTGATCTAGGATCAGTTTAGCCTTTTAGATCATAATGAATAATATTACATGGGCAGGGGGACCTGATCCTAGGTCAGCATTCCTCCTCTGAGACACTTCCCAGGAGTCACCAGGACCAAGAAACCGAACACATACTGTTGTAAAGTCTAGTTACAGCAGGTATTTACTGCCATCTAGTGGAAGATACCAATAAAACACTTTAGTATCAGGATGGGGAGACGGCTGAGATGAAAATGAAAGTGAAAGTGTTTATTTTGTATAGGATCCATTTTGAGATGACAGCGCAGAAAACGCTATATGGAGAGAACTAGAAAAAAAAGTGAGTATTTTTATATTTCTGAACAATAATCTAATCTAAAGGACAGAGTATGTGAATGAATACCTGGAATGAGATATGACTAGTTAATAGAACTGCTACTTGAGCTGAGTTGCTGACAGACTGCAGTTTTCAACGTGGAAACTAATCAGTCGGCCTACATGTTATTTATATTGTCATTAAGGAGACACCTATTTTACAGCCCTTTTTCCATAAAACATATTAACCCTCTAGAACTGATGCGCATCAAGATATAAGGCTACAAAGCCCAGGAAAACGACTTTAGGCGTTCTAGAGCTTCGAAGCTCTGCTTCGTTATGGAACAACAATTAATAAAACTTAGGAGGAAAGGTGGTTGTCTGGAAAGAGTGGGATAGGTTTTGTTTTATCCTCAACACGAATACATTTCACTGTTGCTTTATGTAATGATCATGCTGTTTAATCAGCTTCTTGATATAACACACCTGTCAGGTGGATGGATTATCTTGTCAAAAGACAAATGTTCACTAACCGGGATCTAAACATATGTGCACAACATTACAGATAAATGTGCTTTTTGTGCGTATAGAAATTCTGGGATATTTTATTTTATTTCCATAGGGGCGCGACCTTTGTAGTCTAAGGGGTTCAGATGAGGATGACCTGATCTCAAAAAAACCCTAAAGGCTCTTTTAAACAATATAACTTATAAATCATGAGCCTCATCTTGAGGAGTCACCTGTGACGTATTAAATAAAGAGTAGGAGTGCTGATCTAGGATCAGTTTAGCCTTTTAGATCATAATGAATAATATTACATGGGCAGGGGGACCTGATCCTAGGTCAGCATTCCTCCTCTGAGACACTTCCCAGGAGTCACCAGGACCAAGAAACCGAACACATACTGTTGTAAAGTCTAGTTACAGCAGGTATTTACTGCCATCTAGTGGAAGATACCAATAAAACACTTTAGTATCAGGATGGGGAGACGGCTGAGATGAAAATGAAAGTGAAAGTGTTTATTTTGTATAGGATCCATTTTGAGATGACAGCGCAGAAAACGCTATATGGAGAGAACTAGAAAAAAAAGTGAGTATTTTTATATTTCTGAACAATAATCTAATCTAAAGGACAGAGTATGTGAATGAATACCTGGAATGAGATATGACTAGTTAATAGAAGTGCTACTTGAGCTGAGTTGCTGACAGACTGCAGTTTTCAACGTGGAAACTAATCAGTCGGCCTACATGTTATTTATATTGTCATTAAGGAGACACCTATTTTACAGCCCTTTTTCCATAAAACATATTAACCCTCTAGAACTGATGCGCATCAAGATATAAGGCTACAAAGCCCAGGAAAACGACTTTAGGCGTTCTAGAGCTTCGAAGCTCTGCTTCGTTATGGAACAACAATTAATACAACTTAGGAGGAAAGGTGGTTGTCTGGAAAGAGTGGGATAGGTTTTGTTTTATCCTCAACACGAATACATTTCACTGTTGCTTTATGTAATGATCATGCTGTTTAATCAGCTTCTTGATATAACACACCTGTCAGGTGGATGGATTATCTTGTCAAAAGACAAATGTTCACTAACCGGGATCTAAACATATGTGCACAAAATTACAGATAAATGTGCTTTTTGTGCGTATAGAAATTCTGGGATATTTTATTTTATTTCCATAGGGGCGCGACCTTTGTAGTCTAAGGGGTTCAGATGAGGATGACCTGATCTCAAAAAAACCCTAAAGGCTCTTTTAAACAATATAACTTATAAATCATGAGCCTCATCTTGAGGAGTCACCTGTGACGTATTAAATAAAGAGTAGGAGTGCTGATCTAGGATCAGTTTAGCCTTTTAGATCATAATGAATAATATTACATGGGCAGGGGGACCTGATCCTAGGTCAGCATTCCTCCTCTGAGACACTTCCCAGGAGTCACCAGGACCAAGAAACCGAACACATACTGTTGAAAAGTCTAGTTACAGCAGGTATTTACTGCCATCTAGTGGAAGATACCAATAAAACACTTTAGTATCAGGGTGGGGAGACGGCTGAGATGAAAATGAAAGTGAAAGTGTTTATTTTGTATAGGATCCATTTTGAGATGACAGCGCAGAAAACGCTATATGGAAAGAACTAGAAAAAAAAGTGAGTATTTTTATATTTCTGAACAATAATCTAATCTAAAGGACAGAGTATGTGAATGAATACCTGGAATGAGATATGACTAGTTAATAGAACTGCTACTTGAGCTGAGTTGCTGACAGACTGCAGTTTTCAACGTGGAAACTAATCAGTAGGCCTACATGTTATTTATATTGTCATTAAGGAGACACCTATTTTACAGCCCTTTTTCCATAAAACATATTAACCCTCTAGAACTGATGCGCATCAAGATATAAGGCTACAAAGCCCAGGAAAACGACTTTAGGCGTTCTAGAGCGCATTAGATCAATTCGCTCCGAGGAGGTTTAAACTGCATTCTAATGTCCACTTTGTTTATGGAAAACCATATAATGCGATGGTTTTTACACATGCTCAGTTCTTGGGTCTCTTTTGAAATGAAAGTTATTGAGCTTCTCCTCAACCAGTTATAGCTGGTTTGTGAGAACCAGTTATAGCCTTCTTCCGTGTACCGACCAGTATATCCTCTGAATCAACACCATTGTCTCCCTGAGTATTCATTACAGTAGGCCTATCAGGGACTATTTGTTTGGGCTAGTTTTCAGGCCTTGTGGGTGGGTTTTGAGTAGTCATTGGCCTAGAAAGTAATTGCAAAATCAGCTAAGAATTAGTTGTCACTGTGTTAAACACAACTAACATTCTGTATCTCTGTTTAGGGGTCAGTGCTCTAAAATGAGTCTCTCTGTGGAGAGAGAGGAGGGGGGCCCTGCCTCTAAAATGAGTCTCTCTGTGGAGAGAGAGGAGGGAGGCCCTGCCTCTAAAATGAGTCTCTCTGAGGAACATGACACCAAAGTTAAGAGGTGAGATGAATGATGAATATGTATCTTTAATTTACAGTCTGTGGTTACTAAGCAACTAGAAAGGTTAAAAATGCATCACAGCACAGTTGAAAAATATATGTAACGTGGAAATCAACAGAGGATGGTCTACGGAGATAGGTGGGCGGGGCTGAGAGTAGCAGAGGGGTGGGATTAAAACAGCTCATGATGGGTAATAGTCATTACTGTAAACACTACAGATGTCTGAGTACTATCTATCCACAATGTAATGTGTGTAATTAATTATTATTATAATTACTATTATCTCCATTATATACAAACACACTGGTGGCCATGGAGACAAAGCTCCAACTCATTAGATGATGGGTGAAAACCTGAGTTAATCTTCAGAAATAAGCAGGAGTTGATTTGACAAAATGCTATCAGACATCATTATGATGTAGAACAACAACTTACATGCAGTTGTCATCAGCAGCAGCAACAAGAGAAGAGCCTCTGATAGTTCTGGGTAACTGCCAGACTGAGCAAAACATAGTGTGTTTAAAGTCATGTAATGATTAACTAGGCTATTGAATCACCAATACTTATTATACATAATGATTATACAGACATCATTGTCAAAAGCAGAAGAGATAGATAACATAGATAGTGTGTTAAAAGTCATGTAATGATTAACTAGGAATCACCAACATCAGTGGTGGTTCTAACTTGTATGGCTCCCTAGGAGAACCTTCCCAAGCAGTAGCCTGTCTGGCTAACAAACTAGAATCAGGGCTCCCACTCCGACAAGGTTTATTGACGTAACGTGCAAATGAGCGATAGAAAACCCATCACGCAAATGTCACCACTGAGTGGCTTCCCATGTCACCTATACCTAAACCCAATATTATACATCACTATTATACAGACATTTTTAACTTAACTTTAACTTTTAATTGCTAAATATTTCCAACAGCATAAGACCACAAAGCATCAGTTATAGGCTACAAGCAGCAATATGATTGACATAAAATAGCATGCAACCAAAGACTATATGTCCCATGATTTTCTAAAATGGTCACTCATTACTTTAGTTAGCTATATATCTCGTATTAGGCCTGTGTTGCTTTGGGGAGAGCAGAAAGCTGGGACCATAGCAGGTATTGATCCCCGGACAAATTATCACTAGTCAGATACGCTAACCTCAACTCTAGTAGACATGCATTATTAAACATTTTATTAATATAAACATATTGCGAGTAAACCAGAGGTGACTGAATTAATGTTAAGGCTTATTGATAATCATTATAGTAATGAAGTATCATTTCAATACATGATCATAAAAACAGGTAATAGTAAACATGAATCATCATTATATTACTTCACAGTAATCTGTTAAATGCTTTTTCAGTCCTTCCTCTTGCGTTAGCAGTGTGGAAAGGGACAGAACAAAGTAGGAGCAGGAGTTTTCCTGTGAAGGGGAAGTGGTGGTGCATCCTGGGAGAAAACTAAACTAATCGTCTGAAATGTCATTCGTGGTCTTATGATGTCATCTATTGGATTTATTTAGTAACTGCAGTAGAACTGAATAAAGTGTCATTCTTTACTAAAGTAGTAATTACTCAGAATTACAAAATATAAAATGTTCTAGTTCATTTTACCACTTAGAACCATAAAATAACCATTTATAGCACAATAAACAATGAATCTGACATAAACCAAAAACACCATACATTTAGTTAATTATAAATAAATTTATATCTATATGTATTTAAACCTATCTCTGTCATAATTTCTTTAAACAATAAAAGCTAATTGACCAACATTTTTGAAAATGGATGTATAGTGTTTTGGAATGAAACTCTTCTTATGTTTCCCCTTCTGAGCTCAGAGTAGATGAGAGACGTAATGTTTGTCTCTGTTGTGTTGAAGTCCAATCAAGCAGGAGAGACCAGCCTCCCCTGTACCCAGCTGTGTGTCCATGAAGAGTGACCGGTCTATGGGTCTACCTATACACTTTAGAGAGGGAGACTTTTCTACTGAACAAAGGTAAGAAGAACTCATGGTTCATGGTCAGTGAGTTAAACAACACTGTCTCTAGTCATTTCTCCTCCCATTTTACCATTTATTTTGGTTGTTTTCATAATCCATAGGCTAATCCTTTTTTCAATTTTCATAGTCCTACAACAATATTTAACAAACACAACATTCCCTCCCTGTGTGTGTGTGTGTGTGTGTGTGTGTGTGTGTGTGTGTGTGTGTGTGTGTGTGTGTGTGTGTGTGTGTGTGTGTGTGTGAACTCCTTGGATGTTTTGTCCACAGAAACCAACAGGAGAGATCAGAGTCAGAGATTCTCAGTGGTCAGTCTTCCCAGAGTCATCAAACAGACCTGGCCTCCATATTCAGTGTATGTGGTCCTGTTATGTACATTTGTTTTTGTTTACCTCAAGTAAAGTTGATCTGACAATCATTCATTAATATGTTAGTGAGAAAGCATTTATTCTCTTGCTTAACTTATTTACTTTATTTATTTCAGTTGCTTGAAGAGAATATTATGACATTTGTGAAGAACGAGCTGAAGACGTTCAAGAGGATTCTTAGTCCAGAACTCCCACAAGGCTTTGAGAGTCAGAAGCAGGATAAGGAAGTGGTGGATGCTGAAGATGAGAAGCAGGAGAGCAGTGCCAGAGAGGGGGCTCTGAAGATCACACTGCACGTCCTGAGGAAAATGAACCAGAAGGAGCTTGCTGACACACTGGAGAAAAGTAAGAGCTCTCTGCCTCATGTTGAATGCTGTTTTATAAGAAACATTTAAAAGCTGTAGCTAAAGTACAGCTAAAGTAGCTGTGTAACTCAATGATATTGTAGCAGCCTTAACACAACACCTAGTGACCTGGATGTGTTGTGTTGATTCATTTAGACAGAGAGAAGAGGAGAGACAGAGAGAGACAACATTAATAATACCATCAATAATACCAATAATTATATAAATCAGTCACACCAGTATGTAATGCATTATGAAAACATTTACACATTTATACAGACAGTTAAGATAATACATTATTACAATTTAAACTTTAGAACACAGTCCTACAATACTGTAGGCTTTAAATCAGATGTAATATTAATATCCTCTGTGTTATTTCTTCATTCAGATGAGCTTGCTGTGATTTGCCAACGTGAAATCAAATCTAATCTAAAGAAGAAGTTTCAATGTGTATTTGAGGGGATCGCTAAACAAGGAAACCCAACATTTCTCAATAAGATCTACACAGAGCTCTACATCACAGAGGGTGGAACAGGAGAGGTCAATAATGAACATGAGTTGAGACAGATTGAGACAACAACCAGGAAACAAGCCAGACCAGAGACTGCAATCAAATGTAACGACATCTTCAAACCCTTAACTGGACAAGACAAACTTATCAGAACTGTGCTGACAAAGGGAGTAGCTGGCATTGGAAAAACAGTCTCTGTGCAGAAGTTCATTCTGGACTGGGCTGAAGGAAAAGCAAATCAGGATGTCCAATTTGTATTTTCATTCCCTTTTCGGGAGCTGAATTTGATGAAAGGGGAAAAACACACTTTGATTGAACTTCTCAATCACTTCTCAATTGAAACCAAAGAATCAAGAATCTCCAACTACGACAAGTACAAAGTTCTGTTCATCTTTGATGGTCTGGATGAGTGCCGACTGCCCCTAGACTTCCAGAAGAACAAGATGTGTTGTGACATCACTGAGTCAACCTCAGTGGATGTTCTGCTGACAAATCTCATCAAGGGAAATCTGCTTCCCTCTGCTCTCCTCTGGATAACTACCCGACCTGCAGCAGCCAATAAGATCCCTTCAGGATGTGTTGACCAGGTGACAGAGGTACGAGGGTTCAATGACCCACAGAAGGAGGAATACTTCAGGAAGAGATTCAGTGATGAGGACCTGGCCAGCAGAATCATCTCTCACATAAAGACATCAAGGAGCCTCCACATCATGTGCCACATTCCAGTCTTCTGTTGGATTTCTGCAACAGTCCTTGAACACATGTTGAGTACAGACAAGAGAGAAGAGATGCCCAAGACTCTGACTGAGATGTACACACACCTTGTGGTGTTTCATACCAAACAGAAGAATGCAAAGTATCTTGGGAAAGAAGAGACAGGTCCACACTGGAATAAAGAGAGCATTCTGTCACTGGGAAAACTGGCTTTTCAACAGCTTGTAAATGGCAATCTGATTTTCTATGAAGAAGACCTGAAAGAGACTGGCATTGATGTCAATGAAGCCTCAGTGTACTCAGGATTGTGTACACAGCTCTTTAAAGTGGAATGTGGGATGTACCAGGACAAGGTGTACTGCTTCGTGCATCTGAGCATACAGGAGTTTCTGGCTGCTGTGTATGTGTTCCTCTCATTCATCAACAACAATGAGAATCTAATGGATGAACCTCAAGTTACTGAAGTTACTGTCTACAAGAGTGCTGTGGATAAAGCCTTACGAAGTGAGACAGGAAACCTGGACCTTTTCCTCCGCTTCCTTCTGGGCCTCTCACTGGAGTCCAATCAGAAGCACTTACGAGGTCTACTGACAAAGACAAGAAGCAGCTCACAGAGCCATGAAGAAACAGTCAAGTACATCAAGGAGAAGATCAGGGAGAATCCCTCTCCAGAGAGGTGCATCAATCTGTTCCACTGTCTGAATGAACTGAATGACCATTCTCTAGTGGAGGAGATCCAAATCTACCTGAGATCAGGAATGCTCTTAAAAGCCAATCTGTCACCTGCACAGTGGTCAGCTCTGGTCTTTGTATTGCTGACTTCAGAAAAGGAGCTGGATGTGTTTGACCTGAAGAAATACTCCAGATCAGAGGAAGGTCTTCTGAGGCTGCTGCCAGTGGTCAAAGCCTCCAGAGCTGCTCTGTGAGTAATATAAAATGACATTTAAGTACTAATCATCAGGAAGAAATATTCAGTTTAGAGTAAAATATGTATTATTAAAAACATAATGAATCAATGCCTTGATTTTCACATTAGTATAACAATATGACCATAACATTCTAGGAGACAGAAGATGAATCTATATGTTGTTTGACATAATGAACCAAATGCATCTGTCATTGTCCTTCTACACTACTGGTGTTAAATTAACAGTGTGTTTGTGAAATCATGATGATCTCTTTGCAGGCTGTCAGGCTGTCTAGTCACAGAGGAAGGCTGTGCTTCTCTGGTCTCAGCTCTGAAGTCAAACCCCTCACACCTGAGAGAGCTGGATCTGAGTAACAATGACCTGAAGGATTCAGGAGTGAAGCTGCTCTCTGCTGGACTGGAGAATCCCCACTGTAAACTGGAGACTCTGAGGTCAGTATTCCTTTATTTCTGTTGACCAGTTAGAAATGAAAGCATGTTGTTCTCCCAAGTTATGATTATTTCAACAAATTAATTTAGTCAAAAGTTTAGTATTTGGATCAATATTCCTTCCCTGCAGTGAAAACATGAAGCTTGTGATTCTACAAACTTGTTGAATGCATTTGCAGTTTGTTTTGGTTGTAACTGAATGGTGAATAATGTCCTGTCATTTTGGAGTCACTTCACTTGTATTGTCAGTAAGAATATAAGATGTTTCTGAACACTTCTACATTCATGTGGATGCTACCATGTTTATGAATATTCATGAATGAATGGTGAATGATGATGAATGAGAACGTTACAGAGGCACAAAGATCATACCCCCTCTGTTATTGGTAATGGTGAGAGGTTAGCATGTTTTGTTCTAGCCTCTGTAACTTTCTCACTCATTATTATTCATGATTCATTCATGATTTTTATTAATCATGACATCATCAGGATTCATTTAGTAGTGTTTAGAAACATGTTATCTACTCACTTAGAATATGAATCCAGTCACCATCCACTATTCAGTTACTATTGGGCAAAACATAACCCAAAACACAACCAAAACAAAACTTCAAATGCAACCAATCAGTTTGGGACCAAATACAATACTTTTGACTACTTTAATATACTAGAAGTGAATTGGTCAAAATACTTATGACTTCTTCAAATAGCGGGACTAGATACATAAAGTGCTTTTATTTCTAAATGCTGAAACAGATATGTATGAAAATACCTTCAAATAAAAGGTGACATTATATACTGTCACCTCATATGAAACATTTGATCTCAAATCCACAATGCTGGAGTACAGAGCCACATTTAAAATGTTCGTTTCACTGTCAAACTAGATATGGTGTGGACTGTGTACTCTAAATCTGATACCTCACTGTCTGTGTTTTGACTGATACTGCTTTTTAAACTGGTCTGGTCAGTCTACTCAAATATTTTTTTCTCTGCAATTCAATACGTTGATCATTTGTAATTTCTAATAATGATACATTCATTTCTGAATAGATATGGCAGGTTTCAGGACACTGATATAGTGAATTGGTCAGTGTTGAAGCCATTTCTATGGAAGTAATAATATTTTGAGTTTATTTTGTAAGACCTGAGAAAACCTACAAATTGGAATGTAAACAGTTGACCAGTGATTTAGTATAATGTAATTTGATTGGCTGTTAGATTTAGTATGAAAGAAATAGAACCCTGCGAAACAGCCAGAAGCCACTGGACTTTGGAGCAACACAGTCTTTTGACCTACACGGAACTGCACAGTTAATTTGTAAGAAAAGTAAAGATCCTAAGTTTTTATATTTTATGTTTTTGAAATTCATAATTAAAACAGTCAACCGAAGAACTTTGGATTCAATACTTTTATTTACTGAAGTTTTGTGTTGAGTACAAAATAACTTTGAAGTCCTAAACTAGTGAGTCAGCTTGCTGCACTCACATCAAAGTCAAAAGACTGCTCAACAAAGTCAAAATATTGAGCAAATTCAGAAGATTGCTCGACGAAGACGAAAGACGAGCCGCGTGAGAAGACCGCGAAAGAAGAAGCCAGCCGCTCGTGAGGACGGCGAGATAATCAACTAGGCTGAGCTGAGGAAACCTGCTAGCGGCTGATAACAAAGACGGCGAGATAATCAACTAGGCTGAGCTGAGGAAACCTGCTAGCGGCTGCTAACAAAGACGGCGAGATAATCAACTAGGCTGAGCTGAGGAAACCTGCTAGCGGCTGCTAACAAAGACAATAGACCAAGACGGCCGAAATCTACGTCGCAGCTCAAGAATACAGAAAGAAAGCCAGAGGTAGCCTACCTAGAGTGTGAGTCGTCGGCTGAATGAAACTTTCCCTGGAACAGGTCTGATATTTTCTTCTTGACTCTATTAGACTCCTGACGATGCTAACGCTAACCGTCGTCTAAAAGTGAAAGTAAGTGTCCACTGGATATTTAGTTCTGAAAGTCATAGAGCTTTACTTAAAGAAATCCTACACTACAGTGACTCTTTTTCACCAGTGTTTGTGAATACAATAAGAAGAGTAGAAGCTGTGGACAATATCAGGAATTGTGACAGTTTTGTGTGAAGATTTTAAAGTGACGTGACATGGCAGATGAAAGCGCAGCTGCGCGTGTTGACCAAAAGAGGGCGCCAAAGCCCACAGAAAAGGCTGTAGAGGAGAAAATACAAAGGCTGAAAGGAGAACGCAAGGGAAAGTTGGCACAAGTAACCAAACAGAAGAATGAATTAGCCAAGTTGAAGGAAAATGAACACAATGTTAATGTCATTAAAGATGAAGCATTGCTAATGTTTGAAAGATACTTAAGACAGTATGAACGGATTAATGAAGAGTTGTGTGAGTTAATAGATGAAGATGATAAGAAAGCGGATCAAGATGCTTATGGGAACAGATATTCTGAATTTAAGCGGTTTATAGAAGACTCAAACAAATGGATTGCAGATGTCTTAAAAGATGAGGAAGATGATATTAGGCCACATGATAGTGTATCCAAAGCTAACTCCGTGGTAAGCCACACTTCCAGTACTAATTCTGCAATGCTGAGAATTAAAGCTGAACGTGAAGCGCTGTTGGCAAGAGCTGCAGCAATGAAAAAGAGAGAAGCGATAGAACAGGAAGAAATTCACTTGAGAATTAGAAAAGAGCAATTGGATCTTGAAACTGAGCTTCCTGCTTCAGATGCCAAATTAAAGCTGTATGAAGAATTTGAAGATGCTCATGTATTTAACTATGATTTATTAGAGCCACCTTCAGGACCCAGATTTGAACCCCTGATACGTAGACAAGAAAAACACTATGTTGATGATTATGTGTGTCGTGGAGCTGGTAAGCCATCCCTTACATTCAATCCAAAGCCAGCCATTCAAGTTGGTGCTTCAGATAGAAGAAAGTCATCGTCAAGGTTTGATGCTGTCAGCAGCACGCCGCATCTTAATCATCATGATAACACTGATTCTTCTACAGATAGCCTGCAAGAAGTGCTGCAGCGTCAAAACCAAGTCACCCAGTTGCTCATTAAACAACAGAGTTTGTCTCAACTGCCTCAAAGAGACATATCCACGTTTACAGGAGATCCACTGACTTACAGATCTTTCATAAGGGCATTCGAGCATGCTATCGACAGTAAAACAGACAGTCATCAAGACCGGCTGTACTACCTCGAACAGTTCACGAGTGGAGAGCCACTTGATCTCATTTGAAGTTGTGAGCACGTGAGACCTGACAGAGCTTACAAAGAAGCCAGAGACCTGCTTGATCGTCACTATGGAGATGAAATGACCATCGCTACAGCTTATATCAAGAAGGCTATGGAATGGCCTCAGATAAGGCCAGAAGACAGAAAAGGCTTGAATGCTTTTGCTTTGTTCTTGGTTGGATGTTGTAACACAGTGAATGATGTGGACTACATGGACGAAATGAACAATCCTACCAACATGAAGTCCATTTTATCCAAACTTCCATTCAAACTGAAAGAAAGATGGAGAAGTTATGCTTATGACATTCAAGAAAGAACAAGAAAAAGAGCCAGGTTTCCTGATTTAGTGGAATTTGTGTACCGCCGAGCAAAGGTTTCCAATGACCCGCTGTTTGGAGATATCCTGGACTCTACTTCAAGTAATCAGAACAACTCAATGAAGCAACCAAGCATCAGAAAAAGTGAGTCTAAAAGAAGCAGCTTTGCTGTAAATGTGTCTGCTACCAAAAACATTGTCAGTAAAAGCCAACCTGAGAAGAAACCTTTTGCAGTCAAGTCAGCAAGTGTTTTTCAAAGTCCCTGTCTTTACTGCCAGAAGAACCATGCACTGAATGTTTGCAACAAACAAACATCTTCCTGTAGCGCTGTCTTAGGCGTCTCACAGTACGGACATCGTAATGTATTGCCCTGGCCACATCTGCAGTCCTCATGCCTCCTTGCAGCATGCCTAAGGCACGTTCACGCAGATGAGCAGGGACCCTGGGCATCTATCTTTTGGTGTTTTTCAGAGTCAGTAGAAAGGCCTCTTTCGTGTCCTAAGTTTTCATAACTGTGACCTTAATTGCCTTCCGTCTGTAAGCTGTTAGTGTCTTAATGACCGTTCCAGATGTGCATGTTCATTCATTGTTTATGGTTCATTGAACAAGCAGGGAAACAGTGTTTTAAACCTTTACAATGAAGATCTGGGAAGTTATTTGGATTTTTACGAATTATCTTTGAATGATAGGGTCCTGAAAAAGGGACGTTTCTTTTTTTGCTGAGTATATATGGAAGGTTTCAGTACCCTGATATATCTAAATATGTTTAAAAAAGTATTCTGCCACTTTTCACCACCAAAGAATAGCAGTGTGGTTGTAATGTGATTTGACTCTTTGCAGGCTGTCAGGCTGTCTAGTCACAGAGGAAGGCTGTGCTTCTCTGGTCTCAGCTCTGAAGTCAAACCCCTCACACCTGAGAGAGCTGGATCTGAGTAACAATGACCTGAAGGATTCAGGAGTGAAGCTGCTCTCTGCTGGACTGGAGAATCCCCACTGTAAACTGGAGACTCTGAGGTCAGTATTCCTGTAGTTGGTCAACAAGTGATAACTGTTCACCAGATCCACATGTGTTTACCAGGCACACATAGTCCACATCATATGGACAGTGAAGCATACAGTTTTAAATTTGGTGCTATGCTCCAGCATTTTGGATTTGAGATATAATGTTTTATATTAGGTGACAGTACAGAATGTCAACTTTTATTTCAGGTTATTCATAAATATCTGTTTTACCGTTTAGAAATGAAAGCACTTTATTTATGTAGTTCTCCCATTTGAAAAAGTCATGATTATTTCAACAAATTAATTTAGTCAAAGGATTAGTATTTGGATCAATATTCCTTCCCTGCAGTGATAACATGAAGCTTGTGATTCTACAAACTTGTTGAATGCATTTGCAGTTTGTTTTGGTTGTGTTTTGGATAATGTTTTTCCCAATAGTAACTGAATGGTGAATAATGTCCTGTCATTTTTGAGTCACTTCACTTGTATTGTCAGTAAGAATAGAAGATGTTTCTGAACACTTCTACATTCATGTGGATGTTACCATGGTTATGAACTGGCCCCTGAAAAGGTCCAGTGAATGGACCCACCCCAAATCATCTTGACTCATATCAACGCATGCTCTTTCTCTCTCTCTCCTACATAAAACATATACATGTAAACTGAGAGAGA
This sequence comes from Thymallus thymallus, assembly GCA_023634145.1. NCBI lineage: Eukaryota > Metazoa > Chordata > Actinopteri > Salmoniformes > Salmonidae > Thymallus > Thymallus thymallus. Next base: position 2,679,823 of record CM042397.1, read on the forward strand.
CTTACTCAGTGATGGAAGATACATTATAGCAAAACACATCTATGTTTCTATAGATACATAAAACTTAATTATAAAGTTTAATAAATATAACTGAGAGGCCTTAACAACCTGTGTGGCGCCGGACCAGACACACACACACAAACATAAAATAACTCTTTGACACACAGAAATCTGCTACACTTACACCAAACAATTCTTAGTATTAAATACAATTGACCTGGCTTCATCTTTGCCTCTTATACAGTCATCTTCCTTGTCTTTCTGGATGAAAAGTCTTTTATAATGTATTTGAAGTCAATCTGTGACACAAGGCAGGCAGGTGGACCCAAATGCGGACACAGAGGCAATAAAATATATATTTAATGGGTAGACAGTCTCGTAATCGGAGGACAGTCAAAGGTTGGCAACAGGATGTCACGGCAGAGGTACACTGGGGTAGGCAGGTTCGTTGGCCGGTGGACAGGCAGAAGTCGATAGTCGAGGCAGAAGGGCTAAGGTACACAGGAGTAGGCAGGCTCGTAGTCGGGTAAAACAGGCAAATATCGACAACGGGGAAAACACAGAACATCCAGAAAGACAAGGAAGATGACTGTATAATAGGCAAAGATGAAGCCAGGTCAATTGTATTTAATACTAAGAATTGTGTGGAGTAACGGGTAACGGGGAAAAACACTGGTAACATGGAACGCTGGAAACGACTGTACAGGACAAGACGATCTGGCAACTGACAGAACAGAGAACGGGTTAAATACACAGAGGAGTAATGGTGAATAGGGAACACCTGGTGTGGGGTGGAGACAAGACAACAGGTGAAACATCTCAGGGTGTGACAGGTGGAGACAAGACAACAGGTGAAACATCTCAGGGTGTGACAGGTGGAGACAAGACAACAGGTGAAACATCTCAGGGTGTGACATGTGGAGAAAAGACAACAGGTGAAACATCTCAGGGTGTGACAGGTGGAGACAAGACAACAGGTGAAGCATCTCAGGGTGGGACAGGTGGAGACAAGACAACAGGTGAAACATCTCAGGGTGGGACAGGTGGAGACAAGACAACAGGTGAAACATCTCAGGGTGTGACAGGTGGAGACAAGACAACAGGTGAAACATCTCAGGGTGTGACAGGTGGAGACAAGACAACAGGTGAAACATCTCAGGGTGGGACAGGTGGAGACAAGACAACAGGTGAAACATCTCAGGGTGTGGTGTGGAGACAAGACAACAGGTGAAACATCTCAGGGTGTGACAGGTGGAGACAAGACAACAGGTGAAACATCTCAGGGTGTGGGGTGGAGACAAGACAACAGGTGAAACATCTCAGGGTGTGGTGTGGAGACAAGACAACAGGTGAAACATCTCAGGGTGTGACAGGTGGAGACAAGACAACAGGTGAAACATCTCAGGGTGTGACAGGTGGAGACAAGACAACAGGTGAAACATCTCAGGGTGTGACAGGTGGAGACAAGACAACAGGTGAAACATCTCAGGGTGTGACATGTGGAGACAAGACAACAGGTGAAACATCTCAGGGTGTGACAGGTGGAGACAAGACAACAGGTGAAACATCTCAGGGTGTGACAGGTGGAGACAAGACAACAGGTGAAACATCTCAGGGTGTGACAGGTGGAGACAAGACAACAGGTGAAACATCTCAGGGTGTGACAGGTGGAGACAAGACAACAGGTGAAACATCTCAGGGTGTGACAGGTGGAGACAAGACAACAGGTGAAACATCTCAGGGTGTGACAGGTGGAGACAAGACAACAGGTGAAACATCTCAGGGTGTGACATGTGGAGACAAGACAACAGGTGAAACATCTCAGGGTGTGACAGGTGGAGACAAGACAACAGGTGAAACATCTCAGGGTGTGACATGTGGAGACAAGACAACAGGTGAAACATCTCAGGGTGTGACAGGTGGAGACAAGACAACAGGTGAAACATCTCAGGGTGTGAAAGGTGGAGACAAGACAACAGGTGAAACATCTCAGGGTGTGACAGGTGGAGACAAGACAACAGGTGAAACATCTCAGGGTGTGACATGTGGAGACAAGACAACAGGTGAAACATCTCAGGGTGTGACAGGTGGAGACAAGACAACAGGTGAAACATCTCAGGGTGTGACATGTGGAGACAAGACAACAGGTGAAACATCTCAGGGTGTGACAGGTGGAGACAAGACAACAGGTGAAACATCTCAGGGTGTGACAGGTGGAGACAAGACAACAGGTGAAACATCTCAGGGTGGGACAGGTGGAGACAAGACAACAGGTGAAACATCTCAGGGTGGGACAGATGGAGACAAGACAACAGGTGAAACATCTCAGGGTGTGACAATTGAGTGTACAGTCCACACCATATCTAGTTTGACAGTGAAACTAACATTTTAAATGTGGCTCTGTACTCCAGCATTGTGAAATTGAGATCAAATGTTTTATATGAGGTGACAGTATATAATGTCACCTTTTATTTGAGGGTATTTTCATAAATATCTGTTTCACCATTTTGAAAAATATAAGCACTTTATGAATCTAGTAAACCTATTTGAAGAAGTCATAAGTATTCTGACCAATTCACTTATAGTATATTAAAGTAGTCAAAAGTATAGTATTTGGTCCCAAACTCATTGGTTGCATTTGAAGTTTTGTTTTGGTTGTGTTTTGGGTTATGTTTTGATCAATAGTAACTGAATGGTGGATGATGACTGGATTAATCTTCTAAGTGAGTAAATAACATGTTTCTAAACACTACTAAATGAATCCTGATGATGCCATGATTCATAAAAATCATGAATGAATCATGAATAATAATGAGTGAGAAAGTTACAGAGGCTAGAACAAAACATGCTAACCTCTCACCATTACCAATAACAGAGGGGGTATGATCTTTGTGCCTCTGTAACGTTCTCATTCATCATCATTCACCATTCATTCATGATTATTCATAACCATGGTAGCATCCACATGATTGTAGAAGTGTTCAGAAACATCTTCTATTCTTACTGACAATACAAGTGAAGTGACTCCAACAGCTGAAACATCTCAGGGTGTGACAATTGTGACAATCTGTTTAGCCGTTTCACACTCAATGGCAAGTATTGCCAGGTTATTGAGCCTCTCCTGGCTCATTGTGGAGCGCATGTCATGTTTTATGATTTAGAGTTTACTGAAGGACCTTTCTCCTCCTGCCACAGTTACAGGTCAAGTGATAAATATCCTCAGTTCAATGGAAATGTCACCATAAATGCTCTCAAGCTTTATGTCATGAATCCTGTTGAGCAACTCAATGGGTGTTGGTGTTCCTGAGAATGTGGCACTGTATATTCTTTTCAGATGGAGCATTTGTTTTTCCAAATCTTCAGATAGATCTTTGGGATATTTTGTTATCAAATTTCTACACGATGACTTAATATCCTCCTCACCCAACTGCTGGAACTTGAGTATTCCCTTGAAATCATTGCAAATGTCCCTGATCGACTGAAATCTGGATGTCAGCTGTGCAATGATACTGTCCACTACAACATAATACACAGAATTCCCAAATGTTACATCAGGAGTCTCCTGTGCATCTGACCTTTCTTCAGTGAGCTGGCGCTTTCTCTTCCTGCTATGGGTGAACTCAGGTGGGATTCCCATTACATGGGCTATATTTTGAGCTTCAGCAAGCATTGAATCCCACTTAATTTTTCTAGATGCTCTCTCATGACAGAATCATATTTTGCAATCGGCTCAAGTAGACCTAAAAAATGTCCATCATGAACATCACCAAGCTTGTTGGTGTTCCTCTGAAAGCTAGATTTCTAGATGCCAAAAAGAGCGTAACATCTAATTATCTCTCCAACAAAGCCCTGTTTTTTTCCACTTACGTTTGGAATTCCTGTTGGAACTGGGCATCAACACCTGAGCCATGTATTATGGAATGCTGTAGATTCCACCACTTCCAGTAGCAGTGTTTATGTGGGCTGCTTTTTTCATGCTCTGGTCATTTACTGTAGAGTTTCTGCCACTTCGTTGTGGAAACATTAAACCTCTCGGTTATTAAGTTCACTTATAGACTTCTTCTCTAATTCTTCAGAAAAGAGAATGCATGAAACACAGTACAATGATTTTTTACATTCGCTAAAAAACAGCCAGTCTCGTTTCACCTTCTCATGTCCGTTTGCTGCTTTAGAGTGGGACAAATATGCTGGGAAAGGCTTGTCTTCAGAATCTGTTGCGGACATACTTTTTATCATAGTAGTGCTGTCAACACCTGCCAATGCTCTAACAATGTTCTCTCTCTCTACACTTGACATTTTTTTGGCCCATTTTCTCGGGTCATTGTAGCTCCCTGGGTCGATGACACTGTCAAAGGCTTCCCTACGTTGAAACACATTACTGCCACTATTTTCACCACCAAAAAATAGCAGTGTGGTTGTTATATGATTTGACTCTTTCCAGGCTGTCAGGCTGTCTAGTCACAGAGGAAGGCTGTGCTTCTCTGGTCTCAGCTCTGAAATCAAACCCCTCACACCTGAGAGAGCTGGACCTGAGCTACAATCACCCAGGAGACTCAGGAGTCAGACTGCTCTCTGCTGGACTGGAGGATCCACACTGCAGACTGGAGAAACTCAAGTATGTAGAGGGTTTATGTCAATGTTCATATCAGACATGTTGGAGTTATCAGGCTAGTTAAGACAAACATTATTACCTCCACTGTGTGTGTGTGTCTGTCCAGTGTTTGTGTGTCCTTTGTTTGTGTGTGTGTGTGTGTGTGTGTGTGTGTGTGTGTGTGTGTGTGTGTCCAGTGTGTGTTTGTGTCCAGTATGTCTAGTGGAAAGCAGGACACACAGATTGGATACACACACACACACACACACACAGCCGCAGTACACACACACACACACTGGACACACACACTGGACACACACACTGGACAGACACACACACACACACACTGGACACACACACTGGAAACGCACACAAAAACACACACTGGATACACACACACAAACACACACACACACACAATCTGGACACACGCACACACAAACACTCTCTGGATATATACAAACACACACACATACACTGGATACACAAACACACACTGGATACACACACACAATGGACACACACACACTGGATACACACACACACACTGGATACACACACACTCTGGACACACACACACACACACTGGATACACACACAAACTGTATACACACACACACACACTGGATACACAAACACACACACATTGGATAAACACACACACACACACACACACTGGAAACACACATACACACACACACTGGACACAGAGATACAGGCATGACTCACACACAAGCACTCACATACTATACACACACAGGACACACACTGGAAACGCACACACAAACACATACTGGATATACACACACACACACACACACAAATTGGATACACACACACACACACACACACACACACTGGATACACACACACACACACACACACACACACACTCTGGATACACACACCCATACACACACACACACACACACACATTTGACAGAAACACACACACACACATTTGACAGAAACACACACACAGACACACACTGGACAAACACACACACACTAGACACACACACTGACACAGACACCCATACACACACATACACTGGATACACACACACACACACACACACACACACTGGACACACACACACACACTGGATACACACACACACACAGGGCACACACCCATACACACACACACACACTGGATACACACACACACTGGACACACACTGGATAAACACACACACACACTGGACACACACTCTGGATCCACACACACACACACTGAATACACACACACACCATGAATACACACACACACACCATGAATACACACACACACACACATGCTTACTTACACAAACACACTTGTTAAGTTACATGCTGACTGTGTGTGTGTGTGTGTGTGTGTGTGTGTGTGTGTGTGTGTGTGTGTGTGTGTGTGTGTGTGTGTGTGTGTGTGTGTGTGTGTGTATGGGTGTGTGTGTGTGTGTGTGTGTGTGTGTGTGTGTGTGTGTGTGTGTGTGTGTTCACGTGTATCCCTCAATGTCTGTCTGTTCTTCTACTTACCGTTACAGTGTGGAACATGGTGGAGAGAACAGAATGAAACCTGGACTTAGAAAATGTGAGTGTTGACTGCTGTGAAGAATATGACTAAGAATAAGTCTTAATTCAAGTTAAGTCAAAGTCAAAGACCAGCATCATTACTTACTTGGTTATATTAAATATCAGCTGGAGTTCTACAGAAGCAAAATCAGGGACACCAAAGTTTAGAAAGAGTTGATTTGACAATGTGTGTGTCTGTGTGTGTGTGTGAAGTGTTACATTAGAAATGTGTGTGTGTGTGTGTTCATGCATGCATACAGGATGTGTGTGTGTGTGTGTGTGTGTGTGTGTGTGTGTGTATGTGTGTAATTAATGTGAATAAGTGTGTTTTATATCACCATACAGTATAACATATGATCATTCAACAAGTCTCAAGTTACCTTAACTTCTCCTTTTGATACCTAGAAACATCTACATTAATTGAATTAGTGAAAAGTGAGTTAACATTCTAATGTGAATGATGATGATTTCTAATATTGTGTCTGGTTTCATCCATCAGATGTCTGTGATCTCACACTGGACCTAAACACAGTAAACAGAAACCTCTCTCTGTCTGAGGAGAACAGAAAGGTGACATGTAGGAGAGAGAAGCAGCCGTATCCTGATCACCCAGAGAGATTTGAGATCTGGGGACAGGCTCTGTGTAGAGAGGGTCTGACTGGGCGCTGTTACTGGGAGGTAGAGTGGAGTGGGGGATGGGCTGATATAGGAGTGTCATATAAAGGAATCATTAGGAGAGGAGGGGGTCATGACTGTCTGATTGGACGGAATGACAAGTCCTGGAGTCTGTTCTGCTCTGACAACAGTTACAGAGCCTGGCACAATAATAACTCCACTACCATAGACGTCCCCTCCTCCAGATCCCACAATAATAACTCCACTACCATAGACGTCCCCTCCTCCAGCTCCCACAATAATAACTCCACTACCATAGACGTCCACTCCTCCAGCTCCCACAATAATAACTCCACTACCATAGACGTCCCCTCCTCCAGCTCCCACAATAATAACTCCACTACCATAGACGTCCCCTCCTCCAGCTCCCACAATAATAACTCCACTACCATAGACGTCCCCTCCTCCAGCTCCCACAATAATAACTCCACTACCATAGACGTCCCCTCCTCCAGATCCCACAATAATAACTCCACTACCATAGACGTCCCCTCCTCCAGCTCCAACAGAGTAGGAGTGTATCTGGACTGGCCAGCCGGCACTCTGTCCTTCTACAGAGTCTCCTCTGACACACTGACCCACCTGAACACATTCTACACCACATTCACTGAGCCCCTCTATCCAGGGTTTAGGGTTCATTATGGTGACTCCTCAGTGACCCTAAAATAATAACCATGGTAACCACACACACACTCTGGACACACACACACACATACACACACACACAGGACACATACACTAGACACAGGATACACACACACACACACTGGAATCACACACACACACACACACTAGACACACAACAACAACACAAACACACACATTCACTAGACACACACACACACACACACACACACACACACACACACACACACACACACACACTAGACACACAAACACACACACACACACAAACACACACACACACACACACACACACGTTTTTGTGAAAAACTGGTACGTATGAAAAATACGTCACATATGGGGACATGCCTTTCTAAAGCTGCTAGAGCCAAGCTGAAAACAGTTTTAGGTTGCCAATGGCCTTGTTATAACAGTCATCTGTTGAGATTTTCATTTAAAGCACTTTTTTGCACAACGTGATTTTTTACCTACATATGAGGACAAATATTATTTTCATCACTTTTCAGGACATATAAACACACATACACTGATGTCTAAATCATACCTACATATTGGGACTATGGTGAATACTAAGGTCTGAGCTACACATACATACACTGATGTCTAAATCATACCTACATATTGGGACTATGGTGAATACTAAGTCCTGAGATACACACACATACACTGATGTCTAAATCATACCTACATATTGGGACTATGGTGAATACTAAGGTCTGAGCTACACACACATACACTGATGTCTAAATCATACCTACATATTGGGACTATGGTGAATACTAAGGTCTGAGCTACACACACATACACTGATGTCTAAATCATACCTACATATTGGGACTATGGTGAATACTAAGTTCTGAGATACACACACATACACTGATGTCTAAATCATACCTACATATTGGGACTATGGTGAATACTAAGGTCTGAGATACACACACATACACTGATGTCTAAATCATACCTACATCTTGGGACTATGGTGAATACTAAGGTCTGAGCTACACACACATACACTGATGTCTAAATCATACCTACATATTGGGACTATGGTGAATACTAAGGTCTGAGCTACACACACATACACTGATGTCTAAATCATACCTACATATTGGGACTATGGTGAATACTAAGGTCTGAGATACACACACATACACTGATGTCTAAATCATACCTACATATTGGGACTATGGTGAATACTAAGGTCTGAGATACACACACATACACTGATGTCTAAATCATACCTACATATTGGGTCTATGGTGAATACTAAGGTCTGAGCTACACACACATACACTGATGTCTAAATCATACCTACATATTGGGACTATGGTGAATACTAAGGTCTGAGCTACACACACTGATGTCTAAATCATACCTACATATTGGGACTATGGTGAATACTAAGTCCTGAGATACACACACATACACTGATGTCTAAATCATACCTACATATTGGGACTATGGTGAATACTAAGGTCTGAGCTACACTTACATACACTGATGTCTAAATCATACCTACTTATTGGGACTATGGTGAATACTAAGTCCTGAGATACACACACATACACTGATGTCTAAATCATACCTACATATTGGGTCTATGGTGAATACTAAGGTCTGAGCTACACACACATACACTGATGTCTAAATCATACCTACATATTGGGACTATGGTGAATACTAAGGTCTGAGCTACACACACATACACTGATGTCTAAATCATACCTACATATTGGGACTATGGTGAATACTAAGGTCTGAGCTACACACACTGATGTCTAAATCATACCTACATATTGGGACTATGGTGAATACTAAGGTCTGAGCTACACACACTGATGTCTAAATCATACCTACATATTGGGACTATGGTGAATACTAAGGTCTGAGCTACACACACTGATGTCTAAATCATACCTACATATTGGGACTATGGTGAATACTAAGTCCTGAGATACACACACATACACTGATGTCTAAATCATACCTACATATTGGGACTATGGTGAATACTAAGGTCTGAGATACACACACTGATGTCTAAATCATACCTACATATTAGGACTATGGTGAATACTAAGGTCTGAGATACACACACTGATGTCTAAATCATACCTACATATTGGGACTATGGTGAATACTAAGGTCTGAGCTACACATACATACACTGATGTCTAAATCATACCTACATATTGGGACTATGGTGAATACTAAGTCCTGAGCTACACACACATACACTGATGTCTAAATCATACCTACATATTGGGACTATGGTGAATACTAAGGTCTGAGATACACACACTGATGTCTAAATCATACCTACATATTGGGACTATGGTGAATACTAAGTCCTGAGATACACACACATACACTGATGTCTAAATCATACCTACATATTGGGACTATGGTGAATACTAAGGTCTGAGATACACACACATACACTGATGTCTAAATCATACCTACATATTGGGACTATGGTGAATACTAAGGTCTGAGATACACACACATACACTGATGTCTAAATCATACCTACATATTGGGACTATGGTGAATACTAAGTCCTGAGATACACACACATACACTGATGTCTAAATCATACCTACATATTGGGACTATGGTGAATACTAAGGTCTGAGATACACACACATACACTGATGTCTAAATCATACCTACATATTGGGACTATGGTGAATACTAAGGTCTGAGCTACACATACATACACTGATGTCTAAATCATACCTACATATTGGGACTATGGTGAATACTAAGTCCTGAGATACACACACATACACTGATGTCTAAATCATACCTACATATTGGGACTATGGTGAATACTAAGGTCTGAGATACACACACATACACTGATGTCTAAATCATACCTACATATTGGGACTATGGTGAATACTAAGTCCTGAGCTACACACACATACACTGATGTCTAAATCATACCTACATATTGGAACTATGGTGAATACTAAGTCCTGAGCTACACACACATACACTGATGTTTAAATCATACCTACATATTGGGACTATGGTGAATACTAAGGTCTGAGATACACACACTGATGTCTAAATCATACCTACATATTGGGACTATGGTGAACGCTAAGTTCTGAGCTACACATACATACACTAGCCGCGTTTCCACTGTCGGGCCAGTGCGAGCTAGGGCTTTAAACGGGCCGTGCCGGGCCAGTAGCACCGGGCCTGCGTTTCCACTGTCGGGCAAGAAGCTCCACAGCGCTTCACTAAAACACGCCCGTAACACGCCTCTCTGGAACAACGTCACACTAACCCATCATTTCATCTCTGAGATGCGCCACGCATTACGTAATCACGTTGGAAAGGTCGCACGTGACATTATTAAACATCCAGGATATGCACACGTAAGGACCTTTTTAAACAATAGACTGACACAAATACATATAAAACGGTCCTCCTACTCCAAATTAACAAACACTGGGTCGGAACTTCTGACTACGTTACGCGTGATCTTTCCAACGTGATGACGTAATGCGTGGCGCATCTCAGAGATAGTACAAGACTGGCATTTGTGGTTAAAGTATATAATTGTATTTATTTGTAGAAAATGACCGATCGTTTCGCTGGATAAGACCCTTATTTCTCGGCTGGGATCGTGTAGAGACTTTGAAGCTGCACTGAGACTTACATTTTAACCTTTGCCATTGAAGTCCATTATATGGAGAAAAATCCTGGAATGTTTTCCTCAAAAACCTTAATTTCTTTTCGACTGAAGAAAGAAAGACATGGATATCTTGGATGACATGGGGAGAGTAAATTATCAGGACATTTTTATTTAAAATGGAACTACTAAAATCGATTTAACAAAAAATATGTAGAAAAATCTGTCCTACTGTTGTCTTTTCAAAGCTGTAATTCTGTTATTAATATAAACCTTAACAGCAGACCAGTCTCTGTTTTTCAGTGCCTGAGGTTCGGCCAACAGGCATGAGACAGTCCGTCTTCCCAGGCACTCGACAGCTGCGTATGAAATGCATCATATGCTTTTCAACCGCTCCAACCTCTTCTTCCAACCACTTCCTTTTGACTTTTGTGCCTAAAAAAAAAAAAAAAATTAAATTAAATGTAATTCCTAAAATACAAGGCAAATCAGTCAAAGCCAGAGAGAACATTAACATTAAGACCCATAAAATATTGTTAAATACCAATGCTATATAGTAATTCTCTGAGTGCCATGGCTCAAGATACTGTGTATCCATAAATGTAATGCATCTACAGCAAGCAAGTTGAGCAACAACTCCCTTTCCACCAAATTACTGAAGTCTAAATCATATATATTGGCCCGATGTTGAAAAGTGAGTCCTGAGCTACAAACACACACTGATGTCTAAATCATACCTACATATTGGGACTATGGTGAATACAAAGTCCTGAGCTACACACTGGCTCGGCAGGACTGACGTAAAGAAGCTCAGGCTCGGCAGGACTGACGTAAAGAAGCTCAGGCTCGGCAGGACTGACGTAAAGAAGCTCAGGCTCGGCAGGACTGACGTAAAGAAGCTCAGGCTCGGCAGGACTGACGTAAAGAAGCTCAGGCTCGGCAGGACTGACGTGAAGAAGCTCAGGCTCGGCAGGACTGACGTAAAGAAGCTCAGGCTCGGCAGGACTGACGTGAAGAAGCTCAGGCTCGGCAGGACTGACGTGAAAAAGCTCAGGCTCGGCAGGACTGACGTGAAGAAGCTCTGGCTGAGAGGATACCGTGTGCTTACGGGGCTCCTCATCCTCAAAGCCCACAGTAAATGACGAGCCGCTCCACAACAGGGCAAAGTCAATATATTGCACCAGGGTGCATTGATGGGTATTGGCAGGCATGTGGTGGTAAAGAGGCTCATTAAGTCCATGGCGAAACATGTCTTTCAAGACCTCATCATTGAAATCAACCTCATGGCAAAGACCACAAAACCCCTCCACATAATCCTCCACTGGACGGTTACCTTGGCTGAGGCGGAAAAGATAGATTGCTGGGTCCATGTTTGGTCTAGGATTCTGTAACGAATGCTACTGGAGGCAAGCTGGTTGAGAACCCAAATGCAACTTTAATTCCCAAACATAAAACAAAGGCATGGAACTCAAAACAAGAACCTGGAACATCAAGACATTCAATCCTAGACCAAGACACAGGGCAAACACGAGGGCTTAAATACACAAGCCTAACGACAAGACAAGGGACACCTGTGAACAATTAAACAATCAACCAATGACCACATGACACAACAGACAAGGGAACACAAGGCAGGATCACATGACTAAAACGGGATCACATGACAGACCAGAACAAGGAACAAGAAACAAAACCCAAACCGTGACAGCTGGTGACGTCATCGTCTATTATTGGACTAATATTTTAAAAACCAAAGCAGAACAAACAAAACTTTTTCCCGCACAAACAAAGCACAAACAAATAAGACTATTTTGGGTGAATGTGGAGCAGGTCAGGGGGCGTACAGGTGTGAATGACGTCATCAACTGTAATTAAATGTCTAATATCCTAAAAAACGAAGCAGCACTAACAAAACTTTAACCGGCACAAACGAACAAGACTATTTTTTTTGGAGCATGTGGGGGGCTGGGTGATCTCAAAATGACCTATAAATATTCCTTTAATATCTGAAAAATACGAAGCAGCACAAAAAAACAAAAAAAAAGTACAGCACAAACGTAATAAAGAAAAAGATTGCAATGGGCGGCGGGGCCAACTTGATCATTTAATGAAAATGCAATCGCAAGTGTCTTAACTGTGAGAGTAAATGCAATTGAGAAAAATAACATTTAAATGATCATTTTGCTACAGTTTTTGCTTGAACATGTTAAACATATAATCATTTCTGTAACTTTTTAATTTACATTTTGCAACTTATAAAGCGTTAAAATATGTATTCAATTTACATATTAAAACTAGTGCATGAAATGGCAAATGTAAATTATATAATTGAATTTTCATTTTGCACCAAACGCTACACAAATGTAATGGAAAATTTTAATTTAAATACAGAAATGCATTGTAATTTTACATATTGCATTGTCATTTTGCATACTACATTTCAAATTGAATATTGCTACCCATATGCTTCCATAGAAAATAAATAATATTTTCCATGTGGTAAATATATATAAACTATTAATTGATTGAATTTACAGAAAAGATACTATATCGTGATATATATTGTTATCGGGATATGAGATTTTGGTCGTATCGCCCAGCCCTAGTTGGAAGGGGATCAAATACTTATTTTACTCGATTAAATGTGTGAAAGCATACAAAAAACATTCCATTTGATTCCACACCAATCATCCATAATTAAGACAAACACACTATATTAATTTCATACTGGAGAGACATCAGGACATTCACACACACACACGACACGTTTCACACCACATCAATGTCAGTACATTGGACAGGCTCTCAGTACACACTCTTGGAATCCTCAAACAACGTCACAGTTTAAAAATGAGGACATTCTTATAATGTTAAAAATAAGTCTATCGAACAATACTAAAATAGATTCAATTTGAATTCTACTGAGGGTCTAAATGGATCAATATGCCCTATGCGCCTTATCAGAAGATCAAAAGCTTGACTTAAACCAAAAATGTCTACCTGTTCAGTTGGCTTGGGACTCCTGTTCATTTTGGTAGGAAGGCATGAACCCTCTTCTGATGGTGTGTTCTCCTCACAGCGAGGGACTGCTCTGCTCACCTGTAAAGAGAGAACAGCATCCACTGTGAAATAACACACTATATTCATTTCATACTGGAGAGACATCAGGACATCCACACACACGACACGTTTCACACCACATCAATGTCAGTACACTGGACAGGCTCTCAGTACACACTCATGGAATCCTCAAACAACGTCACAGTTTAAAAATGAGGACACACTCATGGAATGTGAATATTATATGATTTAGTAATAAAAAAACTAGACATGTTTGTAAAGAGAGGACAGAATTCACTTAGTAAACTACAATGTATGAATATTCAAAAGACCCATAACATTAATGCACTTCCATAAAGTACAAGTCAAAACAGTGTAAAGGTCATGTAGGGATGATTGGCTTTACTGTGTTGAGTTCAGTGATTGGTGTTGATATGGGCAACCAATGGTTGTCTCAATTTGGTTAGTGCTTTTACCATCTGTCCATGTGACAAGGGTTTAGTGCAAGAGATCTAACCTGAGAATGGTTCTCCGTCGTGTCAGAAGCTGTGGATGAATGGTCACTGTTGCGGTCGGTGCATTGGTCACTATTTGAAGGCCTGGGTTCAGACAAATGACTCCCAATCTGATTAAATAAGAACATACACATTAGATCGGGGCAGAAACAACCAGTTACAAAGATAATCAACAGCAAATGGATTTGTAACTCTCTTTACAGTCTTCGTTGTTACATGTGTGAAAGCATACAAAAAACATTCCATTTGATTCCACACCAATCATCCATAATTAAGACAAACACACTATATTAATTTCATACTGGAGAGACATCAGGACATTCACACACACACACACGACACGTTTCACACCACATCAATGTCAGTACATTGGACAGGCTCTCAGTACACACTCTTGGAATCCTCAAACAACGTCACAGTTTAAAAATGAGGACATTCTTATAATGTTAAAAATAAGTCTATCGAACAATACTAAAATAGATTCAATTTGAATTCTACTGAGGGTCTAAATGGATCAATATGCCCTATGCGCCTTATCAGAAGATCAAAAGCTTGACTTAAACCAAAAATGTCTACCTGTTCAGTTGGCTTGGGACTCCTGTTCATTTTGGTAGGAAGGCATGAACCCTCTTCTGATGGTGTGTTCTCCTCACAGCGAGGGACTGCTCTGCTCACCTGTAAAGAGAGAACAGCATCCACTGTGAAAAAACACACTATATTCATTTCATACTGGAGAGACATCAGGACATCCACACACACGACACGTTTCACACCACATCAATGTCAGTACACTGGACAGGCTCTCAGTACACACTCATGGAATCCTCAAACAACGTCACAGTTTAAAAATGAGGACACACTCATGGAATGTGAATATTATATGATTTAGTAATAAAAAAACTAGACATGTTTGTAAAGAGAGGACAGAATTCACTTAGTAAACTACAATGTATGAATATTCAAAAAGACCCATAACATTAATGCACTTCCATAAAGTACAAGTCAAAACAGTGTAAAGGTCATGTAGGGATGATTGGCTGTACTGTGTTGAGTTCAGTGATTGGTGTTGATATGGGCAACCAATGGTTGTCTCAATTTGGTTAGTGCTTTTACCATCTGTCCATGTGACAAGGGTTTAGTGCAAGAGATCTAACCTGAGAATGGTTCTCCGTCGTGTCAGAAGCTGTGGATGAATGGTCACTGTTGCGGTCGGTGCATTGGTCACTATTTGAAGGCCTGGGTTCAGACAAATGACTCCCAATCTGATTAAATAAGAACATACACATTAGATCGGGGCAGAAACAACCAGTTACAAAGATAATCAACAGCAAATGGATTTGTAACTCTCTTTACAGTCTTCGTTGTTACATGTGTGAAAGCATACAAAAAACATTCCATTTGATTCCACACCAATCATCCATAATTAAGACAAACACACTATATTAATTTCATACTGGAGAGACATCAGGACATTCACACACACACACGACACGTTTCACACCACATCAATGTCAGTACATTGGACAGGCTCTCAGTACACACTCTTGGAATCCTCAAACAACGTCACAGTTTAAAAATGAGGACATTCTTATAATGTTAAAAATAAGTCTATCGAACAATACTAAAATAGATTCAATTTGAATTCTACTGAGGGTCTAAATGGATCAATATGCCCCAGCACATTGTTTATTGTGTCCAATCAGATTTACACCTGCTAACACAGATCATGCTTGCTAGTAACACATAAAACATACATTTCTCAAATAAAAGAAAAAATTAGACGAATAAATACTCACACACAGAGCGGTCATCAGCAGGTGAAAAGTGCGTCATTTGAGACGTTTTCCTGACAATTAACGTTACAGAGTTTGGAAGAATAAATCCAAATGTACTCGATTTCAAAGCAGCGATCTGCTGTTCTGGAGCAAATAGAAACGTCACAGCGCAACATGGTGCAGACTACAGAAAAAGTAGAAGACAACGAGTAGGCTTAACTAGTTAGGTTAGCTATATTACAGTAGAGCTAAGCCAATGCTCGCTAGGCCTGTCACGATAACTGCTTTTTGTTGTCCCAGAAATAGGCTAATTGCGATAATAATAGTAGGCCTACACACTATTAAACGACAACAGCAATTTTATTATATAGATTATAGAAGTAAAGTGTCAAAAAAATATATATCCTACAAGCAAGCAACAGATGTAGTAATTTACTGGTCTGTATATCTAGGTAGCTATCAGTAATTTGTTTAATTGGTCAACGTTTTACAATTTGAAAAGATAATAAAACAAGCTAGTTAACTCACCTCTCTCTGACGATCTGGTTCCTCGTGCGTATCTCCTGGTCGCAGCTCGCGCCTAAATGTTTTCCCGGGTAAATACGTCACTAAACCTTTTCACAAGTAAAATTACTTTCCCTTATAAAACATATTAAAGACGTTCCCATCAGGTTTTTTCAACCCATGCTCCATGTGAGAATAGAACCGCAAACTTCACTGAAATTTGTATTATTATTCACCAGTTGCATTACAAAATAAAAACATAAACTCTAAAACTGTGTAGGCTACCTTGTGCTTTAATATCTTAGTTTTCTCCAACTAATGAACTTTTAATGAACTTATTCATGATCCAAATCATAACATGATTCGGAAATACCTTATAATAATATTAATACATTTAATTCATGCATGATTGTATATATATAATACTAATTCTACAAGTGTGCATGGGCCAGTACCATAATTGAGGTTATTGAGAGGGATGGGCACGTTAATGGGTAGTTACTATCCCTTTACTTTGTGTGGTTTAATCTGCAAGTGGCTGAAACGCCTATTAAAGGAGTATTTCACTTTAAAATGAAAATGAGCCCATGATTTACTCTCCCTCAAGCCATCCTAGTTGTATGTGACTTTCTTCTTTTTAGACGAATACAATCAGAGTTATATTAATAAACACCCTGACGCTTCAAGCTTTATAATGGCAGTGAATTGCAACCAACAGATTGAAGCTCAAAAAAGTGCATCTATCCATCATAAAAGTGCATCTATCCAACATAAAAGAGCATCTATCCATCATAAAAGAGCATCTATCCATCATAAAAGTGCATCCATCCATCATAAAAGAGCATCTATCCATCATAAAAGTGCATCCATCCATCATAAAAGTGCATCCATCCATCATAAAAGTGCATCCATCCATCATAAAAGTGCATCCATTCATCATAAAAGTGCATCCATCTATCATAAAAGTGCATCCGTCCATCATAAAAGTGCATCCGTCCATCATAAAAGTGCATCCATCCATCAAAAAAGTGCATCCATCCATCATGAAAGTGCATCCATCCATCATTAAAGTGCATCCATCCATCATAAAAGTGCATCCATCCATCATAAAAGTGCATCCATCCATCATAAAAGTGCATCTATCCATCATAAAAGAGCATCTATCCATCATAAAAGTGCATCTATCCATCATAAAAGAGCATATATCCATCATAAAAGTGCATCTATCCATCATAAAAGAGCATCTATCCATCATAAAAGTGCATCTATCCATCATAAAAGAGCATCTGTAGGCCAACTACTTCCAGAAGAAGCTTGGATCCTTTGAGTGTATATGATGCTGAGAATGTTCTACCAGGCTACTGTTATGAGCTATGATCTATGCAGTTGTGTGCTCAGTCAGCAGCATGTAATGAGCTGAAGCCAACAGATCAGAAAGAAAGATGTGCTCTGACCTGGGGATCAAGACTATTGCCCTCCATGTATGTAAGTCAATAGATGCGCCGGCCACTTGTGGTTCCACCTCAATTCATTGTTTTTGCTCGCAGTCCTGGAGGTCATGCTTCAAGTTTGTGTTACATTTAGCTAGTGGTACTGTATAGACTGGTTGTGTGGGCAAAAGTATAGGTTGAGAAGATAAGACTGAGGTAGGAGAACGCTATCTGCGTTCACAGTTTGTCAGTATTCTACCAAAGGGTCCCTGTATTTTGACTAGACTGGCTCATCAATAAACCCTGAAGCACATCTGCCCCCAAATAGATTCTGGAAGGGCCCAAATAAATTATCATTTAGTACATATCATTTAGTAGGCATCCACATAGTATGTAAGCCCAGCTAAGTGAAGCTTACTAGCCTTAGTGGTAGGTATGGAGAAACAAAACAAATTGGTCCCATCCCTTTAAATAAGGATTTCTTGAATGAGGGTGTGAACGAGGCCATTTGAGGCTGAGGCTCATTTCAAAGAATGGCTTTGAAAGTGTTTTAACATTAGCATCCATTCATCATAAAAGAATAAGAGAATAAGAGATATTCATAAGAGAATATCCAGACTGGAACAAGCTTATGGACTTTTCTATTTGCACAACATAAAACACGATTGCATTAAACATCAGATGTCAAAATAGTAATTAAACTAGTGGTCGACCAAAATACGTTTTTTTATTGGCTGATGCCGATAT